>CAJNDT010000358.1:0-70536 GCA_905221615.1 Symbiodinium sp. CCMP2592
GGTGAAGCCACAGCAGTAGCCACACCAACAGCTCTGCACCCAGCAGCAGCCACTACGGCAGCAGCTACAGTTTGTTTAGTAAGTGGTTCGCTCTGTTTGGTTGCCCTTCCACTCTCGTCACCAAGAGCAGCTGCACAAAGTAGTGGCAACAGCCAGACTCCTTTTCTGCCTCGTATGACTTCTGATTCGGGATGCTGTCCGTCTGTCTATGCACACTGACACCTTCTACAACCCCAGACCCCAAGACGTAAGCAGTGCCCCGGAAGCACGATACCACATGGGTGGGAATAACTTACAGTCATGTCCCTTATAGTCCCTATATAGTTATACTAAGAGATGGCTTCGAAATCCTGTTCTAATCAAGAAGACCCCTGCGTGAGTCCGCGTTCTGCGTCCACGGCCCCTATCTGCCTTTTGGTGCACCTGCCTGCCAATTCCGACACGCACACGCACACATGGGTAGTTCTGCAAATTAGGGTCCCGCTTCATATCCCCAAATCTTACGGCACCCTTTTAGAAAGGACCCTAGAAAGAGACTCCAGATTCGAGAATAGTACCCTTATAGATCCCTTATAGTAACCCTTATAGACCCCTTTGAAAGAACCCTATTCTAATTACAACCCTAAACCCTAAACCCCTAAACCCCTAAACCCTAAACCCTAAACCCCTAAACCCCTAAACCCCTAAACCCTAAACAAAGAACCCCACACACCTATTCTGCGGCCCCCAAAGGCAGATGAACCATGGCCTCCCGAGTCGCTCCTCGAGAGGTATCCGCACCTTTGCTTCGATGCTCGGATCAGAAAAGAGGCGGTTAGCAGGGAATGGAAAGGGGCCTTATAAAGGGGTCTCTAACGGTTACTATAAGGGATCTACAAGGGTACTATAATACAGGGGCCTTAATAATCCTATATCTTACCTTTGGTTAGTAGGGAATGGAACCATGGCAGTAATAGTAGTTATAATTGTACCCCATTCCTCCATTCCCTACTAACCAAAGGTAAGGATCGGCAAGAGTGGGTAGTATTATTACGGGGACCCCTTAAAGGGTACCCCTTCTGAACCCTACTTCTGGCTCTCTTAAAAGGGGCCTTATTGAGAGAGTCTACATCCCCAAAGGTCCCCCTAATCCTAACTCCCAAAGAGGTTTGGGGATGGCTTCGGTGCCTTTGGGCATGGAGGTTTTGATAAGGTATGCGGCCGGATTTTGGAGTGCGGATTCCGAGCCCTAAGTCCTGATTTGCAGTTGCCATTGAGGATCTAAGGTTTGGAAGGTTGAGGCATGTTACGAGTCTGCGAGACACTGGACCAAAGGTTAGATTGGTTTAGAAGCGCCATCCTTCGTGCGGGATGTTTGTCCTAGATGAAATAGTGCCACTTTGAATACTTCCCCACGGAGCCTTCTGGTTTGGGACAGCTCTGCAGTGCAGGGTTGTATTGAGCCGGGTGTAACGCAGGAACCTGATTAAGACACCCCGTGCCTTTAACGCCAAAATAGTAGATCCATATAAGGAACCCTCATAAAGGCCCAAGGTTTCTTAATCAGGTGCCTACATTAGGTTCTCCTGGCTTCCCTAAGCCCTAAAGGCCGCTCGGGTTCAGTGTTTCCTGGGAGATTTCTCCTAAACCCTAAACCCTAAACCCTAAACCCTAAACCCAAAACCCTAAACCCTAAACCCAAAACCCTAAACCCTAAACCCTAAACCCTAAACCCTCAACCCTAAACCCGAAACCCGAATCCCGGCATTTGCAAGCCTGGGGTCTCTTCGGCCGGAGCCTCCTTTCTTATTCTATACTCGTATTGTGTTCCCGATGGGTTCTAGGGACCTTAGTATGGGGTCCTTAAGGGGTCCAGGGCCCTAGCTATGAGGTCCTTGGAGGGATAGGGTTAGGCTGATGTACTAATATTATGTAGTCTCAGATTATAAGTACAGAAATATGTATATTTACGGAAGAGTCGAGGCTTCCAGAAACAATCCATGAAAGTTTGGGCCAAAGGCTGAAACAAGCACAGAAGCTCTACCCTGAACCCAAAACCAGTTCAGCTGGGCGGGTGGAAATCCCTAAACCCAAAACCCCAACCCCCCAGTTGCATCAGTATACAAGTGCCGGTGAAGATGCGTACCTACACAAGTGGAGGAGTCCGAGGGCAATGAGTTATTGTCACTACTGCACAGCACCCTGGTCTTTCTTTGAGCGAGATGCCTTCAGCAATTCAGCCTGTGGATCTACTGCTGCTGCTTTTGTGTCTGAGACAGGAGTAAAGCCACTCTTGTCACGGAGACATGTGAAATTAGCTGTGAAACATGCCGGCTGTTGTACAACTGTTCAATCAAGACTCCCTGCAATGCGGGCTTCGTCCTTGCTAGGTAGGAGGGAAAAAAGCTTGACACCCAAAACAAGCCCAAAAGCTCTGAATCGAAGTCCTCCCAGGACCTGTTCTTTGAGTTTGAGCCGATCGGAAAGGCCGGAGAAGAAGCAAAAGTAGGGTTCCTGCCTTGGGTTTCGGGTTTAGGTCGAAGTCTGGCTAGACTTGAGTCCCGTAGCAACAAGGGTTCATGCCATTTTATGCATTATTAGAGTGTAGGAGTATTGATAATCTTACCCCAGACCCAGAGGACCGCTGATTGAAAAAAATCAAGCGGGATTGAAAATTCTCAGCGTTTTGATTGTGTCGATCAAATTCAATAGAAAACGATCTTTTTCAATAGAAATTTAAATCCTCAAAATCAATAGAACTGCGACATAAAAATCAATAGAAACCTCCACATCAAAATCAATAGAAAATCTCCATAAAATCAATAGAAATTTTCCATAAAATCAATAGAAATTTTCCATAAAATCAATAGAAATTTTCCATAAAATCAATAGAAATGTTATCTCAAATCAAACGAGAAACACTTCTGACATCAATAGATTTCAGCGCTATCTCTGCCTCCACCACTATATATAATACCTCTACCTCGACCTCAACCTGTACCTTTATCCGTATCTCTGCCTGTATATCTCTACCTTTACATCTTTACTTCTTTATCTCTCTATCGCTGTATATCTCTCTATCGCTCTACCGCTCTATCGCTCGATCTACCGCTCTACCGCTCGGTCGCTCTATCTCTCTATCTCTTATATCTCCCTGTCTCTCTATCTCTCCATCTCTACCTGTATTTTTATTTCTATATATCTATCTCTTTCTTTTTTCTCTTTCTCTATCTCTCACTTTCTCTTCCCCACCCTTTCCCAGAAGGCTTCCAGCCTAACACTTCTTTTTCACAGCAGCGGCAGGGAATCTTGGGTGAAGCTTCTTTTGAGCTCTCCTTCGAAACTTTGCCTTGTAAAGGCCTCGGAGCCTAACTTTCAAAAACGGTTCCTGGCTACTTGGACTTGGACGTGGAATTGGACTCAGGCATTCCAGCCTAACACTTCTTTTCCACAGCTGCGGCAGGGAATCTTGGGTGAAGATTCTCTTGAGATCTTCCTCAAAACTTGGCCCTGGAGGCTTGGAGCTTACCTTTCAAAAAAAAGCTCCGGGCTACTTGGGCTTGGACTTGGTATTGGACACTGGCAGCCCGCATGGCTGCAAGCCGTCCCTGACTCTCGGGTTTTGCTTGATGATCATTTTTTGAATCGGGGACAAAAAATCCCAAACGAGAAGGTGACCCGGCGGAGCTTCCGCTTCAGCTTCCTGTGAGGGGTCGTGGTAAAAGTCAGGCTCCTCTGGCCACTCCTTCATGGCCTGCTCAAAGTCACTCTGAGTGATCGGAGGGTCATACATGCCCAAGACCATCGTTTCCTGGCTCAGGCTCACGTTGTCCGGGCTCTGGTTTGGCCCCTTGGCCATGGTCTCGGCAGCTTGGCAAGCTTCCCAAACGGCTTCCAGACCTCCATCCGAGTTGTCTTCTTCCTGCAGATCTGTTTCGGCGTAAGGGTTTAAAAGCTGGTTATGAGGGTATAGGGGTTCACATCTATCTATCTATATATATATATATATATATACAAAATCTATATATCGCACTGAAAGAATCCCGCCTCGAGAGCAAAGCAGGTGGCGGCTGCAGGCCTCTTGGCTGTCGTCTCTGCCGGAGTCTCCAAGGTGGCGTCTGGCCTCTTGACTGTCGTCTCTGCCGAAGTCTCCAAGGTGGCGGCTGGCCTCTTGACTGTCGCCTTTGCAGAAGTCTCCAAGGTGGCGGCTGGCCTCTTGGCTGTCGTCTCTGCAGGAGTCTCCAAGGTGGCGGTTTGGCTCTTGGGAGCTTGGCCACTGGAGGTCGTGGAAGTCGCAGGTCTTTTCTTGACGACCTTGACCTTGACGACGGCCTCCTTGTCTGCGAGCTTGGCAGCTGGCTTCTTCGAGACCGGGGCCTGTCGAGGCACAGCCAAAACTTCAAAAAACAGACTTAAGCTCGACAAGCTCACAGGCAAGTATCTGGCCTGCCGTGCGGCCGGCTTCTTCTGGCTTCCTACTTTTGCCATCTGAAGAGCCTATAAACTGCAGCTATAGACGGCGACACATTTTTGCAAGCGTCCGGATTATACCACTTGGGAATGTACGTATAGGGCCGTCCGGCCCTTAGCAGATGGCGCAAGCGACTTGTTTTCCATGGGCCGTTTGCAGTCGGCCTGGACCTGGACCGTTTGAGCAGCTTGGCTGCTTGGGCCGTTTGCGGTTGGCCTGGACCTGGACCGCTTGCAGCTTGGCTGCTTGGGTCAGCTTGGCTCATCCAGCACTAGCAAGCCCTTTAAAAGCAGATGCCAAAACGTCCTGTACTTGAACAGGATGGTTTCCGGCACCTTGTGAGCTGCAGTGCCTGAAAGGCAAGCATTGGCGATGTGAGACATCAAGCCCATAAAGGATTCGGAACCATACGTCCAAAAAAACCTGGGGGCCAAGTGCTGCGAAACTTCTGGCAAGTGTGCCGTCATGTGAAACTTGGAAACTTGGCTATATCGACACTGCTGGGCATCAAAAGCCAGCTTGGCAAGATGGCCGTAGTGCTTGGTCAAGCACTGGACTTGGTCGGCGAATTTTCGCCTGACGTCCTGGGGCCACTTGAAGTCTTGCCTGTCCAGCAAGTCGTAGATGTCCCGCAGCGACTCAAGGACACGAAGTCGGTGCAGGCTTCGGCGATCATCTTGGGAGCCTGAAATTGCTGTAGAACTTTAAACAAGAATAAGGTCGTGTTCACATTTATAGATATAATGCAGCTTAGACACTGTACCTCCTGGCGAGCTCCACAGCAACAGGCATGAAATGCCTGATTCGCCTGCCCTTCTGGTGCTTGAGGCAAGGGTACTCATTGGCACTGCTGGCAATGTCAGACTTCCATTTCAGGTTCGGCAACCTGGTGCCTGAAGGAATGCCTAGCTCCTGGTAGATTTCCTGGATTTCGGCGTTCAGGCAACTCATGTTGGTGTCCCTGGAACCTGGCTTGGAGTCTTCGATGATCTCCCAAAGCAGATTCCCCACCACATGGCAGGACACACCGAGGTCCAGGACGTGGAGGACGTCAAGCTTCAAAGCCTGAGCATTGACGCCTTGGACCTGGAAAAGCGGGTGCTCCAGCCTGGCTTCCAGCTGCCTTGGCCTGAGTGTTGTCCTTCTCCAGCCTGCTTCCTGGCGAAAGTCGTTCCAGCAGTTCTCGCCCTCTTGGGTGCAAGCGCACCAAAGGCAAGGGTTGGCTTGGTTCGGCCTGGGGAACTTGAATTCCTGGTAGAAGAACTCCATGTCCCCTGTGATGCAGTAGATCACTCCTGGCCTGAACCGCCTGGAGGTCGTTGGGCACCTTCCTGAGGCCATGGCTTGGAGGGACTCGCAGAGCTTGGTCCAAAGATCTTCCATGAGCTTGGGCGTGATGCACGACTTGGGAATGCAGGCCAGCAACAATTGGCTGCTTGCCTGGACTGCGAAAGCAAAAATTAGAGACACCAAGACCTAAATGGTGATTTTGCGGTCGTACTGCCGAAAGAATACTAGACAAGCCAAGCGTCAATCGAACGTCGTGACGTTATCGCTCTCATGGATATCACAAGCAGACTGTCCACCTTGGAGTGGGGAGCTGCGTCGCCGTGCAAAGCGAAAGGGACCAAGGCTTGGGTGTCCTGGAAAACTTGGTCAAAGTAGTCCTGGCTTTGCGACACCCTGGAGTTAGCGCCTTTTTGGCTGTCCCAAAACTTGGCAATGTCCTGGATACCCAGGATGTCATCGTCCATGCCATCCAGGCTTAGCATCCAGTTGTGCGGAAGCATGACTGGAAGCTTGCAGTCTACCTGGATTTTTTGGCCTGTGGCGCTTTTCCCCCATGCCTTGGTCTGCACGACCGTTGGGTCTGGAGCAGCCATGTCCTTGAAGACCCTGGAAAGCAGCTGGTGGTGCGTGTGGTTCGGGTTAACACCATGCGAACCCAAGCTGGCAAGTCCCACAAGGTCGGCCTGGGAGCAGCCTGACTTGACAGCTGCCTGGGACAGCTCCTGGACGACCTTGGCGCTCAGGTCTCCCAAACACCACAGCCTTAAAAGGGCCACCGCAAGTGGAGATTCTGGCTTTATCTCGCGACAGGAGGAAGAGGAAGCTTGGTCCTCCGTCTTCCTTTTCCTCCCTGACATGGCTTCGCCTGGACATCTAAACCTAAACCTGGCTTGGTCCTCGAAGCTTCAAAGCGGGGAATTTGCAACTTGAACACGAGAACAAAGGCAGTTTGCAGCAGTCCCTGGCAGCAAAACGCTTCTTTTTGGCGCTTGAAACTCCAGCTTTAGGTTTCAGTAGGCTCTCTCCCTTGAACTGCCTTTGCTCTTGGAGCCTAAGAGGCTGGAGGGTTCAAAACATCCAGACTGCGTGGCCTGGACTTAAGGCCGTTCACAGCTTGGAAAACCCTGCCTGCCTGGACTTCATGAAAACTATAAGCTAAAATCTCATCAGGAATAGCTGCCGGGTCAAGACTCAAGACTTCTAGCTTTTGCTGGACTCTGCAGGGCCGTGGTACCAAAGACTGTTGCGTGACACGTTGCTTGAGCTTGGGCCTCTATGCAGCTATCCTGAAAAAAAAACTGCTCAGGCGTCCTTAAGGGTCTTAGTGAGTTCCACCTTAAGCTTCTTGGAAGCTTGGAGGGTGGTCACCGCGTCAAGCAAAACGGGCTTCATGTCCTCCATCTTGCAAGCCTTCTTGCCAGCCAGGGTCGTGCGGATCCGCTCCAAAGCCTGCAGCTGCTTGGTGAGGGACTTCAAGAAGGTGGCCTTGTCGTCCAAGCCGCTGCCTTGGATCTGGAGCTTCAAGCCCTGCAAGAGACCGTATTCCTTGCCCAGCTCAGTGACGAAGAGCTTGGCCTGGAAATGGTTGGGCGAACAAACAGCTACAGAAACGGTTCGAGCTAAACTTAATTTGAAAAAACAAGCATGAATCGAGTGGCCTTCTCCTTGAGCTGTTCACTAGTGGTCTCTTGGCTGACTTGGCTGGCTTCCTCCCACTTGTTCGTCTTGGCCTTGGGCTTGGGCTTATTTCCACCCTTGTTGTTGTTCTGCCCACTGCCGCCTGGCAAGCCCACGAAGGCCTTGAGCTGGCTGTCCTCGTCGTCACCTGAGACTTCGCCTAAGTCGAAGTCCTCAACGGCGGGGGCCTTCTTGAGACTGTCGAAGGCGAGGAAGTCTTCGAGGGAGGAAGCGTCCGCCTTGGCCTGGGCCCTGGAGCCAGCTCTGCGGGAGGTCGTGGTGTCTTCGGTTTCCTGACAATTGTGAAACTGCATGACTCCACTATCTGTTCTTAAGTTTAAGTGGGAAAAAGATCAAGTATTGAAAAATTATGGCAGCACCAAGCCTTGTGGAGCTTGAACTGAAAGAACCTCCTGTCCTCGGGGTTTTTCCTGTGCTGGATGGTTCCAGCCGCCACTCTCGCCTTCAGCTCTTCCTCGCCGATCTTGTCGCACGTCTCCTTGTAGCTCAACCAGGAAGCTTGGAGGCCTGAGGAGTGGGTGCAACTGAACTCCACTGAGGACTGCTTGAAGTACTTGGCCGGCTTTCCACCATCTTGGATCCACCCCCTGAGCATGCCCCTTTTCCTGGCAAGCTGGCCTGATCCTTGGCCAGCGCCGTCCTTGAAGGCTTGCTCGGCTCCTGGATTGCCCTCCCTTGACACCTCAAACTTCTTCCACAAGCACTGCTTCTGCTTCTCGTCGAGCTGCTTGAAAAAGTGGTCGAAGTCCTCCTCCGAAAGGTGCTTGGCTTCCTTGAGGAACCGGTTGTGGTCCTTGAGGGCTTGCTTGGAGAGCGTCGGTGCTGTCTTGGAAGGCTTGGCGTTCTTCGTCTCCTTGTCGCCCTCCTTGACCTCTTCTTCGGGCTCCTCTTGGAGCTCCTCGTCGTCTTGCTCCTCCACGTCGCCCTCCTCGGCTTCCTCCTCCTCTGGCTCCTCGGCCGTCTTGTACGGAACCAAGGGAAGTTCCTGGACGGCGGAGGCTGGCCGCTTGAGGATGCCCTGCTGCTTGGAAGCGGGCTTCTTCAAAACACCCATGGCTGGATGCTTGGCGGAAGGCAGCGGCGTGGGCTTGACTTGGCTTGGATATGGCTGCAGATTCGCAATTTCCGCAGCACCTATACATTTTCATTGGTATGTGTGTGCACGTGTATGTATATATATATATATATGTATATGTATATGGATACGTGAAGGGAAGCTTGCCTGAAAAGTCGCGGGGTCTGACGTGGCTGGCGGGTGCAGTGGATTTTGGTTGCATTAAATTCCCTATGATTCCTTTAGCAGTTTTTTACAAAGATGCCGGTGTACGGTATTTTATTTGAAGTTTCGATGGTTGTGTGTAGCTGTAAACATCAGGAACTTAAGGGGTTAAGGTCCATAGGCTGTATTTTTACTTTTCAATTTCCAACTTTGTAGAAACTCGGTATATTTTGGATTGCGGGCTGCGGTTGGTTGTGGTTTTTGAATAAAAGGATAGGGACGTCCCATATAAACCCCTTCAAAAGGAAGCCCAATAAGGTAGGGACATACCGGTAAAATGTTTATGCTTATGTGTTTTTTGGGTCCCTAAAGTTATATATGAGTTTGGGGTTGAACGTTTGGTGTATCTTTAGGTATGTGTTGGTTGTTGTGCTGTGGGTTGAACTTAGTTTTTGGGATATGATCTTTTGGTGGACTGGATTTAGGATCTGGTGTTATGGATTGTTGGTTTGAAGGGTTTAAGGATTAAGGGGTTTAGGGGTCTGGAGGTTTAGGGGTTTTGGGGGTTTGGTGCTTTCGAGTTTTGGGGTTTAGTAAGGGCAGAATTCTGGCGCTTGGGGTTTTGTGTTGTGGTTTTGGGCTTGGGGCTTCTGGTGGTTTCGTTTCGTTTTACACGCCGCTAAGGAGGTCCTAGCTGTGCGACAGGATAGATAGGTCAGGCTTTAAGCCCGGTCGCATAGCGACGCATCAGAGGTTGATGCACCATCCTGAGAAGCAGAGCTCACTGCCCCGCCCCGAAGGGCCCGTTAAGCAGTGAGTGAAGACAGCGTTCCAGAATGCAAAATGCGAAGTTGTACATATGATTGCACGGGAATACAGAGACAAAGCACCATACGACTCATAGGAGAGTGAATACCACAGAGTTACTGCCGGTTTATGGCTAATCGTCAAGCCGCACTCAGTCGGTACTCGCAGCGTGGTGCAGGAGCAAAAAGCTTCGGCGTCGTAGCTGATCTTGGCACTTCGCCGGCAGGCGATCCACGGCTCTGGCGTGGTATGCCACTAGTACCATCCGGTCCGCTCCTCCCCATGGGTAGGTGGCATGCAATGTGGTAGGGCACAGCTGGATGTATGGTCGCGACACATTTCTCAGGATACCGCAGGGTCCGTTCTCCTCCAACCGTACTGATCCATCGACGTCCGCCTGCCATAACTGTCCGCCCTTCCAGCGATTGCACGGGATGAGCAGGTTCGAAGTTCCAGGTGCATTCCCAGTGTCACGATGCACATAATGTAAAGTGTTAACCAAAAATGCGCAACTGCTGAACCTATGATCCTCCTTAGCGCCACGAACCACTGAGGCAAGCCACGTAGTAAGCCATGGAAAAAGACCGGTGTTGGTCTGTACTCCCCTGAGTCCTCCGCCTCCAATCGAATACGCACCTGTAAGAAACACTCTTTGAAGTCCGCCGGCGGCGCCATCAGAGGTTGAGTTTTGCCGTCGCTTCACCTGTGACTGCTCCGGAAGTAGGGCAGCCAGTGCACAAAAGTCTTGGATGCTGCAAGAGCCTCGGCGGCAGACGTTGTACGCCAAGTATTCCACCTCCTTCGCACCTGGATCTGGCGCACCTGGAAGGGGAACATCCGTAGGTAACCGGAGTGGATAATCAAGAGCGGCCTCTTCCTGGCTAATATTCCATAGATCACTCCATACCGTGGTGGGCTCTATGATGGCAACTGAAACATCCGAGTCTGAGTCAGGGTCCCGAGCCGCGGGGCCCAAGTCCTGATCGGTGTTGATGTAGTGGTCATCTCCAGCATGGGAGGCCATGTCCATGTGCGGTGAAAGCGCTGCTGACGGTGACATTGAGGGTGTAATTGGAGCAGGAGCAGGAGCTCCAGCTCCCGGTGTAGTTCTTGATGCCCTCGAACGAGATCGAGAGCGTAGCCTCAGAGATATTCGAGAGCCTTCCCATAAACGCTCCCCTGAATCCATCCTGATCTCATCGTGTGATGGGCTTCTGGTGGTGCTGGTGGTGGTGGTGGTGCTGGTGGTGCTGGTGGTGGTGGTGGTGGTGGTGGTGTTGGTGGTAGTGGTGTTGGTGGCGGGGTTGGCGGAGGTGGTGGTGGTGTTAGTGGTGGTGGTGGGGTGGTGGTGGTGGTGGTGCTGGTGGTGGTGGCGGGGGTGGCGGAGGTGGTGGTGTTGGTGGGGTGGTGGTGGTGGTGGTGGTGATGGTGGTGGCGGCGGCGGTGGTGGTGGTGGTGGTGGTTTTGGGTTTGGGGTTTCGGTGGTGGTTTTGGGCTTGGGGTTTCGGTGGTGGTTTTGGGCTTAGGGTTTCGGGTGGTGGTGGTGGTGGTGGTGGTGGTGGTGGTGGTGGCGGCGGCGGTGGTGGTGGTGGTGGTGGTTTTGGGTTTGGGGTTTCGGTGGTGGTTTTGGGCTTGGGGTTTCGGTGGTGGTTTTGGGCTTAGGGTTTCGGGTGGTGGTGGTGGTGGTGGTGGCGGTGGTGGTGGTGGTGGCGGTGGTGGTGGTTATTGTGGTATTCAAAACCTACAATTCACAGAATATCATGTGATATCATGTGTCTTCATGGGATCTCATGGGATTTCATGGAATCTCATGGATGCTCACATGAAGCGTTCATGAGGGTTCCATGAAGTTCCATGAAGTTCCATGAAGTTCCATGAAGATCCATGATATCACATGATATCACATGATATTTCATGAAGCCTGAAAGGCTGTCCAGCCTTGAACAATTTTTTCACGGTCGCAGAGCCTGAGGTCGGCGCTTGGTTTCTGAAACAAACGAAGTACGGCTTGAGGCCTCACCTGGAACACTTGGTACTTATAAATGCCACTGCTTTTTATTTCGAAACACTGAAAACTTCAACTTTAAATGTCCTGGAGAGGCGCTCCTGTTGGCGAAAGAACTCGCTGTATGACTGGATGATGGCTTGCGACTTCTTCCATCACAGCCATACAATGGTCCCGTCCAAGCTCCCACTTTAAGCGTTCTCGGAGCCTGGGGCTTTGCCTCATCACGGCACAGACCGGCTGCAAGGCCTTGCAAAAAGAGACAAACGTGTCGTGGTGGGTCCTGGCTAGGTCATCCTGGACTCCAAGCTGTTCGGAGCTTGAAGCCTGGGAGCCTGAACCTTGGACCACTGGGACTTGATTTGGCGATGCGGATCCTGAAAATGTGGATCCTGACGCCTGGCTGGGTTGGGAGGCTTGGGAGTCTTGGATGGCTTGGACCTGGAGATTGGGTTTTGTTCTCCTGGTCACCAACCAAGCTTCCACAAAAGCACCGAACTTGTCCTCCCTTGACCAGCCTGAAGAAAGTGAAGGTTCCAAAAGCACAGCCGCCAAGCTTAAAAGGAAGTTCCCACCACTTAGTTCCTGGTCTTTGTTGTGGTAAGTGTCGTGGGCTTCACTATAATGTCCCGATTCTTTTCTCTCCCTTATGGAGATGTGTGCTTGGGACTTGACAAGAATTTCCAAGCACTCCTTGATTATAGGTAGGGAATGCTTAACTACCGATGCAATACCACTGTACAGTGCGATATCAGCAGGACTCCAGCCCCTGGTGTCCATGAGAAGAACCCCTACGTTGGTGCTTGAGGGCCCTGCTGGTACCCACAACGGAGCCCCCACATGTCGTGGAGGGGCCTCCTGAAGACTCACAAGGTTTTCTTGGAGGGCTGTAGTGTCGACGATCGGGTTCTCTTGAAGGGCTGTAGTGTGGACGACTGGGTTCTCGAGGTCGTGTTGGCTGCCTGGGGTCTCGATGATCGGCTTTGTGACCCATTTTGGAACCTCCTTGGCTAGCGGGTTAATGTACGAGACTTGGATCCCTGATATAAGCTTGCATATGCTTGAGTATACGAGTTTTTTTGGTTTGATGAAACACAAACATAAATGAGTAGTTCATGTTGTTCGTGGAATTGGCATTTACTCGCTTACAAGCTTGGGATCTGCAAAACATTGCCCTACACTGACAGTTGGTCCTCTGCCGCACGTGGCTTGGACTCAAAGAAAAGGTGCTTGAAAAAGAAGCTGCTTCAGACAGCTTGGGCAAACCTGGAACCTGGAGTGTGGATTAAAGATCATCTTCTTCTCCAAGGCTCAGATGGCCACAACTTCCTGAAGAGGTCCTTGACAGCACTGTCCTCTCTGTAGTCGTAGCAGCCCTTGAACATGCAGCCTCTGCACGTGGCGCACCTCAAAACGCTCCGCTGGCCCACATACGAGCATCTGGAGCCTGAGTTGCAGATCAAATAATCAGCTAGGGCTTTCCAGCCCTTGGACGTAAGAATGGGTTCTAACGAATGCAATGAAAGCGATTCCAATAGAAACAAGACTCAGCTTCGGCACTTGGCGAAGCAGTCCCAGCCGAATGCGTGGATGAAGTTGTCATCGGCGTCGCCCACGTAGTCGCCACCTGAAAAGGGATGAACAAAAAATGTGGGCTTTAATTTGTAGTTTGAGCTTAGGGTCTGGGGTGTTGGGTTTGCTCGCCTGTGGCATTGACCCAGTGCGGAAGCCAGGGGGGAATTCTTCCAAGGGCTTCTCCTGGCTCACGGCCCCACGTTGTTTGCTGTTGCTGCTGTTGCTGGTAGCCGTGGGAGGAGGAGCCTTGGCCTTGGGTGCGGTAGTAGTTGCCCGTGTTGTAGTTGCTCCAACTGCCGCCCTGGTTGCCGCCCTGGTTGCCGCCTTGGTAGCCGCCTTGGTTGCCACCTTGGTTCCCGGAGTTGGTCCACCCCTGCTGGTTCTGGCCATCCGCTTGGCCATCCCCTTGGCCATCCTCCATCCTCTTGGCCATCCCCTTGGCCATCCCCTTGGCCATCCCCTTGGCCGGTGTTGTCAGTACCGTCTGCTGGGCCTGGGGGCTGCTCCGTGGTCTGCTCCGGGTTGTGTTGGTGGCTGCTGGTGGGCTCCTGGTGGCTGCCAAACTGGGGAAGCTCCTGGGGCGGGTCGACTTGGTCCTGGCCAAGACCCAAAAGATCATGGCTCTGGGGACCTTGGGACCGGTCGGACTTGGGAAGACCGGCTTGAGACCTGAGGTTGTCCATAGCTTGCAGCATGTCTTCAGTGCGTGGACGAAGCTTGAGGATCTTCTCGGTCTCCATCTCCAGCCTGGTCGTGAAGTCCTGGTCCTTGGACTTGAAGACTTCCAACTTCAACCTGGACAACTGGTCCCTCACGTCCCGGTCGTACCTGGAGATGTGTGCTTCCTGGAGCTTGGAGAGCTCTCTGTCGAGGTCTTGGCGCTTGACGACCAGCGTTCTGCTTAGGTCGTCACTCCTCGTCTTCGACCTCTTGGCCCTCCTCTCCTCCACCTCCTTTATCATTTTTTCCTCCCATTCGGCATCAGAGTTCGCCTTGACTTCTTCCATTGACTCTTGGAATTCTTGGAATTCCGTCTCTGTGGCCTGCCTTTCGTTTTCCTGCTCGTCCTGGAGCTGGGCCTTGGAAATCGTATATTCCTAGAATTCAGAATAGAAGGAAACAGTATAATAGGTTTTTTACAATAAAATCTTTGCTTAAAGAGTAGATGATAATTATGTTTTAAAGATCCGACCTCGCGGTTGCGCCTGTAGATCTCGTGGGCCACCTCGAGCCTGGTCTCCTGGAGCTTGGCAAGTTCGGCTTCCAAGAACTCGAGGGCAGCGGGATCCTCCGTCTCAGCTTGACCTCCTGCAAGCTGCCGAGATTTCAAAGAAAGCTTACGGGTTTTCAAAAATCGTTTTACATGTGGCTTATACATGACTTTGGATAATTCAAGCCTGGAAGGTCGCCTTCTGCTGTGGTGGCTGGGACTGAGGTCGCCGGGGTAGCGGGCGGAGCGGGCCTGAGATCATGACTCAAACTTAAGGGCTAATTTTGGGTGTTTCCACTGCTACTTGGGGGTGCTTCCAGCTAAAAGGGCTTCCAGCCCCTGACAGCTTCAATAGGGCTTCCAGCCCCTGACAGCTTCAATAGGGCTTCCAGCTCTTGACGGCTTCAATAGGGCTTCCAGCCCTTGACGGCTTCAATAGGGCTTCCAGCCCTTGACGGCTTCAATAGGGCTTCCAGCCCTTGACGGCTTCAATAGGGCTTCCAGCCCTTGACGGCTTGAAGACAGCTAAAGGTTTTGAAGATTAAAAGGTCAAGTAAATTCAGTCAAGCTGCTCCTGGGCAGGTGCTTTCGCCGGCGGCTGCTTGGGAGGTGGCGACGTCTTGCCCTGGAGCTGGAGGCCCTTAGGAGGTGCAGGCAGTGGCTGTGGCTGCCTCCAGGGCCGCTGACCCTGCTCATCCTGCCCATCCCTCCTGGAGGTCCAATTAATGTGGAGCTCCTGGGATTGCTGGCTCCTGGATGAGCGGGGATCCTGGGGCTCCTGGCTGCTCCTGCTCATGCTCATTTCATCCAACTGTACCTCCAGCCATTCGTCGATCGAGTCGATTGTTTCTGATTGCTCAAATACCCGGTTAATGAACAACCTGATCGACTGGTCCTGGGGCATATGGGTATTGAACTTGAGGCCCAGGTGTTGCACCACATCGTTTTGCCAGTGGCCGAAGGTCTCGCCCTGGCCGCAGGGGTTTTCATTAAGTATATAGTTTTAGGGGATGGGGGCTCTTAGATAGGGACCGCAACAAGGGACACAAACATATAAAAATCAAATATATATATGTACATATTTTTTATTTATATTGTTAGATATATATATATATATATATGTATAAACTTTTGCTTGTTACTCCAAGGCCGGCCTCGTCCTTGTACTGGTTGTAAAGCGCCCTCCAGTTCTCTCGCCAGGCGCTTGAGTCTGAGTGCTTTCAAACATAGACATCAACGGTTTCGTTAAATCCTTAAAACAAACGCAAAACTTTGTTACGTGCGTGCAAGTGTCCGGTGCCGCCTGGCTGACTGTTTCGCTGGGGGCCCTTTCCCATCTGGGGGATGGGTCCTCCTGGCCGCCCTCGAGGCTGCTGGCCGGCCATGGCTTGGACCGGCTTGACTTGGCAGCTCCTTGGCTGCCTGACTAAGTAACTCCTAAAGCTGCTTCTTGAGCTTGGGAGCTGCAGCGGCCGAAGATCGATCTCGCTTGGGAGCATTTGCCGCCGAAAAGGGCTGTCCAGCCCTTGAAACTTTACTTGCAGGCTCATGCAGCTGGAGGGTCGATGTGTTTTTCACTCATGCATACTGGCTTATGCAGTCGAGGCCACCGGGCTTCCAGCCCTGGCTTGGAACACTAAAAGACTTGAAACTAGGACTCCAAAAACTTAGCCTTCTCCTTGAAGGCCTCTGCCAAAGAGCCGCCCTCGGCGAGCTTCTTCTTCATCTTGGCAACCTGAAGCTTGGTCTTATCCCGACCATGCTTCCTGCACACGATCTGGAAAAGCTGCCTAGAACCGTCGACTCTCAATGCGACACTGTCGTGGTAGTGCATGATCTGCAGCTTGCCCCTTTCAGCCTCCGTCAACTCGGGCTTGTCCTTGTCCTTGGGGGCCTGATGATGGAGAAAACATTCAGGGCTTCACTTAAATACATCTTCCTAGATAGAAATATATGCTTACGAACAACAAAAATATTTTTCTAATGTTAAGATTAGAGGCCGGCTTCTTCTTCGGCTTGTCACTGTCCTTTTTCACAGGCTTAGCGGCTGCAGCTGGCTTCTTCAAAACCTCGCCCTCCCAAGACTTCCTGATTCGAGCCTTGCTGCCTGGCACGGGACTGCCTTCGGCTTCCTGGCTCAAACTCGTCTTGGCGGTCTTGGGAGTGTCTGGAAGCTCCAGATCCCTGGTCCGAATCTTTCGAAGCGGACTGCTCGCAGGGGCTAACGACCGTAGCTTTGGCGGCTTGGTCGCAGGGCTTGGCGTCCCTGTGCTCGGCCGCTTGGTGTTGTGGGTCTCCGCCTGCTGGAGCTTGGCTGGTGAGGCCGACACTTCTGGAAGAAGCAGCGCCCTGAGTTCCTCGAGATCCTTGATCTCGAACTGGGTCGCCTTGCTGCAAGCCTCCTTGAACCTGGTGTCGTTGCACAAGCGGCGAGCATGAGCCATGACGGTCAGCAGCATCTCGGCCGTGTCCCCAGCCCAAGCAGTTTGCTTGCTCAGCGGGGCCTGGTGGATGAGGTCCGGGTAGTCTTTGCTGACCTTGGCCAAGCACTCCTTCAAGTCCTTGTACTTGAAAGCCAAGCCGCTCTCCACCTCCTGGAGTTTCTTGAGCAAAACCGTCGCCTTTGAAAGCCCTTTGGCCTGGACAGCACTCGTCTTGGTTAGGTTGCCGTAGGGGTCGAAGTTGAAGGCGGCCTGGACACCTAGGAGCTTGACGTGTTTCTTGAACACGTCCAGCAAGTGCTCCTGGTCCACCTCCGGCTTGGCGAAGTTGCGTTCGCCGCCGCGGCCAGCAGCTGCGGGGCTGCCCATGGCTCTAAGAACCTGAGGACTTGCCTGGCGGCCTGCAGCACTTAAACCCGACAGACCTGCCTGGAGCTTGAAGCCCAGGACCTGGCTAGGCCTGCCTGAAGCATGCAGCGTACTATGAAAAAAAACTTCAGCTCAGGTCCTCTTCTCGCCAAGACAATTTTGCATGTCAAGCAGGGCTTGATCGATCTCGGCTTGAATTATACCCTGGCAGTAGCCTGCCCTGGATTAGCACTTGAATTAAGCCGCTTCTAACAAACGACCCCTTGAATCTTGGAACCTGGGACGGCGCGGAAGCGGCAGAATCTCTGCCGCCTCCACACTTTCCTATGTTCTCAAAACTTGAGGCGTCCTGGAGCTCACCTCCCAGCCGCCTGGCACTGGTCAGACCCTCGGACCTGGCGCACGGGCGGCTCAATTTCAAAAAAATGTAGCGTCGACGTGCTCCCTGATCCTCGCCCGCAACTCCTGGTCGCTCCAGGACTGGTGTACCTTGGCCCCCACCCGCACTGCTTCCGAAAGTAGTTGAGGCTTCGTCGTTCGGCTCAAGGCCTGGCATGGCGAGGTGTCCATCTGAGGTTCTGCCAACATGCCTGGGTTTGCTTGGAGAGCGATCAATGAAGCATCGTTGAGCAACAACCGGATGTACCCGTGCTCCTTCATCTTCATGTGCTTCGTCGCCTCCGGCCAGCGCTCGGGGTCGATGTCCATATCATTCTCGATCTTGTACATGAGGTACTCCAAAAAGTCAGGAAGCCCACTACCTTGTCGACATCCCTTAGCTCTATATAAGTAAAAAATTAAATACAAAGTCTATATACGGCATATGTATAAGTATATATATGTATATATATGTATGTATATGTGTTCATGCCAAGAATCTCCAGCTGGTCTCGGTAACCTCTCCGCCACATCACGACCAAGGACCTCGCGACTTTGCCTGGAACCTTGGCGTGAAGCAGCTTGGCATAGGCCTGGACGACAATTTCATCATCGCCCTGCATCTTGACCTAGCCCAAAGTTCCTGGCAGCTTGGCTTGAAGACGGCTGCCATGCACGAGATTTGAAGCATGATTCCCCCCCTTCTTCCTTCTTAGGGCCGTCCGGCCCCTGGAAGCTTTGGTTGCAAGACGGCTGCCATGCACGAACCTGCCAAAAATGATTCCCCCGCCTTCTCCCTTCGTGGGGCCGTCCGGCCCACATCCCATCTCTTCTGTCTGTCTCCTCCGTCTCTCTGTCTCTCTGTCTCTCTGTCTCTCTGTCTCTCTGTCTCTCTCTCTCTCTCTCTCTCTCTCTCTCTCTCTCTCTCTCTCTCTCTCTCTCTCTCTCTCTCTCTCTCTCTCTCTCTCTCTCTCTCTCTCTTTGGTTAGCAAATTGGGGCCGCCCGGGCCGTCGTTTCAGCTTGAAGCTGGTCATTGAAATCAATAGAAACATCCACCTCAAAATCAATAGAAAATCTCCATAAAATCAATAGAAATTTTCCATAAAATCAATAGAAATTTTCCATAAAATCAATAGAAATTTTCCATAAAATCAATAGAAATTTTCCATAAAATCAATAGAAAGACCACGATTAAAATCAATAGAAGTCAACACTCAAAATCAATAGAAACACGTACCAACAAAAGTTCCAAACGATTGAAATTTCCTCAAATTCAATAGAAGTTTCGTGTGCCTCCAAAATCAAGCGGCCGATTGAAAAAAATCAAGCGGGCGTCCTCTGGGGAGTCAGGATTCAGTTTCATTGATGCGAAGCTGTTCTGCGCAAGTTGGGATCTCTGTCCGTTGAGACTCCAGGGGAGGGCGGGCGATCCCCGAACCGTCCACTTTGGAGCCATTTCGGTTCAGTCTTCGGGGCTCTGCGCGGTCTTTGCAGGGGACGTTTTGGGTTCTCGGCTTAAGGTTTTGACCGTATTCCGAAGGATGGAAGTTTTGAATGTGGTCTTGATAGTTGCACGTGGGGATTTTAACCGGACAGTGCGTCGTGTAAACGACTTCATACTGAATGAAGTAAGTCACACCGAAGCAGCTTTAGGGTCTCTGATGAAAGCTCATGCTTTCGGTTTTGCCGGTGATGAGAAAGCGATGCAATCCTCTGCCGCAGTGTTCAGTGTATCTCGTAGTCCTGTGGCCGGAGCCTCCATCCCCTAAGCTTCGGTTCTGATAATACTTGTACCGATATCATGAGTTCCGGTTTCTTAAAGTTCCCCCTAAACCTGAAACCCTAAACCCTAGCCCTAAACCGTGGCTCCTGTTGCTGTCTGACGGCAGGATGAGGACCCGACCGTGCGACTGGAGGCGTTGAGTTCGCTGGAGTCGCTGGCTGCACGGGCACCACGACAAAAGTCAGTCTAGAGTGCCTCTAGGGCCCAGAGAGACCAAGACCCCTGAAGTCGGAATACGCCTTGAATTATGAGGTTGAGCCCCGATGATGTAAGGCATATGCTGAAGTGAGGGGGGTTTAAGGATCAGAGCCGGGCGATGCCAGAAGGGTCCTGCACCAAGCCCAGCACCTGAACTCTAATTCCCAAACCTGCAAACCATTACAAACAATGCTTCGCTGCCAGTTCTGCCAAGGATCGACTTGGGAAGTGATGCAGTGATGTGTTTCGGTATCCTCCTACAGTCACGCATGCATGGTTGTCCTGACAATTCAAGCCTTTTCCCTTAATCCAACATGTCGCAACCCTGGTCAAAGTCTAGATCACTGAAACCCAGAACGCTGCTCCCTAAACCCAACACCCTAAACCCTATACCCTAAACCCTACACCCTAAACCCTATACCCTAAACCCTACACCCTAAACCCTATACCCTAAAAACCCTAAAGCCCTAAACCCTATACCCTAAACCCTATACCCTAAACCCTTCAGCCGTGCTCAGCTCAGGGCGATCGGCGCGCCCTAGGGGCCCTCCTCCTGTCCCTCCGTGATGAAGATGCCGAGGCGTTGGGATGAAGTGGAGGGTGTTTGGGTTAAGGGTTTAGGGTTTACGGTTTAGGTTTTGGGTTTTAGGGTTTAGGTTTAGGGTTTAGGTTTTAGGGTTTAGGTTTTAGGGTTTAGGTTTAGGTTTCAGGGTTTAGGGTTTAGGGTTTAGTTTTGGGTCTCATAAAGGGAGCCCTTAAAGGAACCCTGTAGATCCATTGTCGATTCACGGTATGGCTTCGGAGAAAGGAACGCTTAAGCAAGCCCTTGGGGAGCACGGTGAAGAGATATAGGACGAATCATGAGACGCACCATATTTCGATGAGAGGGATACCCTTTCTTGCAAAGGGGCACTCAGTTGCTACGAGGTCTGCCGGCTCTAGGGCTTCAGGAGACCCTGAAGCCTGACAGGTATGCTCCAGAGCCATGCAGAGCTTCATTGCTCTCTATGAGCACGTGCCTGGCGATCTGGCCATTGCTGCCTGGCTTCATTGTAGGCGGCAGCATTTTGTGTTTGCCGGGGGCAGGGTCCAGAAACGCAAGCCGTGGAAATACTATCCCTTAGGGTTGCTTAGGTTACAGCTGATATCAACACTACTAGTACCAGGACTTGAATCCGGGAATGCCGGCATTTTCGGAGTCACCGCTGGGCAGGTCTAGGAAAGAGGGAGATCCATTTATCGAGGATGCTACTGTACTACTTGGGTCCTTACTGCTGCCCCTCCCAAAGGATCGACTTATACCAGTGGGCGATCGAGAGTCGAGGATTCGTTTTGGTAGCTCAGAGAGGCACAGGTGTCCGTTCGAGCTCCGAGGTCATTGCAGTGGCTCAGATGATGATGGCAGGGAGCAACGTGCCACTCGGCGTAACATGTCGTGTTCTCGCTCTCCGAGTTCCCACCAAGCTGCAGAGAACGCACGCAACTACCGTCTGTCAAGCGTCCAAGAAGTCATGGGCCCCCTGAAGCAACTCTACGCAATTTTCTTTCCGCCTGCTAGTGCTCGCTTGATATTGATACTAGCGAACGCCAGCTGCCGCTAGCTTGAGTTTTGAATTTCCCAAAGTCTCGAGAAGACCCAACCTGAGTTGCGGCCGAAGCCCTCAATGTTCAGCCTTGACCCTTCCCAGGTATGGAAACAGCAACAGCCGGAAAGCGGCTCTTCAGGCACTTGTGGTGTTGATCGCACTAGTCAAGTCCTACTTGGAGGATCATGAGACTTAGTAAGTATGGGCATTGGTATCTTAGTTGGGGTTATAAGTAACCATACGAATAGTTATCCTAATTAGTAGCTGCCATGAACATACTAAATCCAGCAAAAACGGCCGCAGCCATTTCGACAGTACCGGTATTACAGTGATGATTACTTGATTCGGCCAGTGCTAGGGAACAGACACCTGGCATGCACTCCGCCAGCGGCCTTGTCTTCTTCTGCCTCTGATTATTCTGAGTCTGATTAGTTTTATGATTCTAACTATTCGTTTTGTAACTATTGTTGTTATTCGTGTTGCCATTGCTACTGCTATCTTCTTCTTGTACTGTTTATATCATTGGTAGTCTTATGAAAGCCCTGCATTGGACTCTTCTAAGGCCGGGGTCCTTGCATTTCTGTTGTCAGGCCCTGGTCGGCTCTGATGGCAGCAGCAACAGGGCCAGAGGGAGGGGGGGAAGGGGCGTTATACTGTATTATATGATGTTGTTATATGATGTTAAATTGAGGTATATCATATCTTGTTATGTTCTATGGTGTCAGATGATATTCAATATCTTGTTATAGTAGATGGTATGAGATAACGTTATGTTTTATTATGTTATGCGCTTGGGGAGGCTAACAGTAAGGGCTTACGTCCCGGGTGGCAAGACATATGCGCTTTGTCCACGCTTGGCTTTTGGCGCCCTAAGCCCCAAAGACTGTAAACCCCTAAACTAAATTTACGGGGTCCATAGGTGGCTCAGTTCGGTGTCTCTTCCTTATGTATTGGGTCCTGAGCGGCTACCGCCTGAAGAATTTGGGTTTTCCGTAGTTGGCTTCTTTTGGATGGTCGAGTCATGACAAGTGATGCGACCTGCAAGGTCGAGCGAAGTGTGACGACGGCGATGTCTGGTCATGAAGATGTTTCTAGAGCTGATGTTGAACGTCCCTGTTGTGAATTGCCGTCAGACAGCCATCGTGGAGCCATGTCGCATGAAAAGTTGGTGCCACGACCTGCAGGCATAGTGTTCGTCGGTATCAATCTAGCAAGTCAATTGCGCAATTTTTCCTTCACATGTGCATGCTCTTGAGCTTGGTTGTTTCACTGCTGCACTCTTCTGTTGAGATATGGGCAGTAGCAGCGGCTCCAGTATGGGCACTAGCAACCACTAGCGTCGTCATAATCCGCAGTCCGGAGTCCAGATTCGCAAGTTGAAAAGTCGTCGTACATGATGTTTCAGAATCTGACAGGCTTTGGCCGCGGTGCTTTCCCGCCTCCCGGTCGCATGAAGCTTCAGACCTCCTAGGAGCACTGGAGAGGGCTACAGCGACCATGGTGGCGGCAGCCATGCTTGGAAATGCAAAACAAATGGGAGCTGCCGAAAATAGGGGGTCCCTTATTTGGGGTCCTTATACTAAGGACCCCACTTGATATATTTGGGTACCCTATTTTCCGAAACACCCAATTGACCGGCTGGAGCTCTTTTGGGATCATCTTTCCGGCCCTTCCTGCGACCGTCTCTTCCACCGCTTTGCCATGGCTCTCCGCAACCTGATCCTTATCAGCCTCGTTGGGTGCGCAGTGTGCAAGCCGGAGCTCCGTGGTGCGGAGCTCCAGTGCCTTAGATCACCAACACCCAACCTTGAAGCTTTTCGGGCTTTTGTAGTTTAGTATTAAACTTCTTGGGCTCTGATGGTTTAGTATT
Source organism: Symbiodinium sp. CCMP2592 (assembly GCA_905221615.1). Classification (NCBI taxonomy): domain Eukaryota; class Dinophyceae; order Suessiales; family Symbiodiniaceae; genus Symbiodinium; species Symbiodinium sp. CCMP2592. Next base: position 22,881 of record CAJNDT010000358.1, read on the forward strand.
AAACTTTTTGGGCTCTTATAGTTTAGTATAAAACTTCTTGGGCTCTTATAGTTTACTAGGAATCGGAAAGTTTAACCTTTGATTTCTGCGGCTTATTTGGGGGAGCAAGATAAACCTCCAATAACTAAAGAAATCATACTAGGGAACCCATAAGGTGCAGCGGCTCTGGAAGCATCCCAGCCGGACCGGTCTGCTACGGTGGCTCTCTCCTGACCGAGACCTTCTCGATCCACGTCGTCAGCCACGATGGTGAGGTAGGGGTTTCCGAAAAATGAGCGGGTACCTTTAAAGGGTTCCTTAAAGGGATATATAAGGGTTCCGTAAAGGGTTTAGGGTTTAGAGTTTCCGAAAATTAGGGGTACGTTATTTTGCGGTCCTCATAATTTTATAAGCATCCTACTATTTAGGGATGTTAGGTTATAATTAATCATCCTGCCATGTAGGGTACTATGCTAGGGTCCTCTCTCTATTTTCAGAAACTCCCAGGTTGGCATTGTGGACATGAAGGCCGAGGGACCCCAGACCGCTGAGTGCGAGGGTGCCAACTTCGAGAACAACGACAACGTGATCACCATTGAGACTGGGTCCAGGTTGTTCAGGGGTGTACGTTTGTTTCGTTTGTTTATGTTTTTTTGGCATTGAGACTAGGTCGAGGTTGTTCAGTGGTAGACGGTTTTCATTTGTTAATGTTTTGGGGGTTCCCATTCTACTAGCTTTTGGGTTCCTATTCTACAAGGTTTTGGGTTCCTATGGTACTATAGTGATACTATAGTGGAAAACCGAACAGCCGAGGAGAACGACCACGGCTGTGGCCTCACCAAGTACGACTACGCGGTGGAGTATTGCCCGGACCAGGACAACCTCATCATCAGTATCTTTGTCATAGTTGGCTAACACTTTACATCTTGGTGGGTACTTAAAAGAAGGAATCGAAATTTAGACTGTTAGTACTGTTAGTATTATCCCACGACAACCATGGACCCTAAACCCTAACACTAAACCATGGACTAGGTATGGCGAAGCCCTACAACGTGCGTGTGGTCTTGGAGAGCCAAGCCTGCCCCGCAGCCGGGGAGGTCTAAGAAGATGGCGACATAACTCTCCGTGAGGGGCACGGGCCAGGAGGCCTGTGGCGAAGGAGGTAGGGATGCTGATCGCATCATGAGATCTCGCGTTCCATTTACCACCAGCTTCGCCGAGAAGGGTGTCGTGTATATCAACTTGCATGAAGGAGCAGCTGAGTAGTCATGCATAGCATGGGGAGAGAAGGTGAAACTTCACGCTAGCCTGTTAAAAGAGAGATAGACCCCTGCCTTTTAGTTACAGTTTGACAAAACCAGATGCATGTGATTGGCAGCTTCTGATGTCTCCTCCCCTGAGATTGCCAGTATCTGCTTAGAGTTCCTTGACGCCCGGCAATGTCCAGGCACACCGATCCAAATGAGACCGCATGCCCGCTAGTTTGCAAAAAGGGCTTTGACGATCGGCATCTCTACTTGGAGGGGCAGGGGACTTAGTAAGTAGGTTGTAAGTAGGGTTATAATTAGGGTAACTCCATTTAGGGTACTTATATGTAACTCTACTTATAACCTACTTACTAAGTCCCCTGCCCTTCCAAGTACATCACGATTTTCTGAGTACTGCCGCATCAGCGATAGTCGTGTCGTGTTGGCGCTGGAGACGATGGTTCTGATGGGTTTATGATTATGATGACGCAATGAATATGACAACTGGTGGTGATGGTGTGAACGGCACTTCCACTCGTCAAGAACAAAGAGACTTAAACTCCTGAACCGTGACGAAACTGGCTAGTCTCCGGCAGTTTTGCGGCTGAAGTGATAATCTTGAATTTGCTGGTGCGCTGCTGATGATGAGGGTGATGATGACGATGCTAATGAACTTGATGGCAATGGTCCACCGGGAATCTTCCAAGGTAGTCGGAGTGTGCCACCGGTCAGTTTCTGATTATCGCACTCTGTCTGTTTTTGACCTATAGGTCACACTTCGGTTGCCGAACTCTTGTTTTCAACTCAGTCTTGAGCACCGCAAATGCTAGAGCTGGTGCTCGCGCTTTTTCTGTCGGTGATGTTTAGATGATCTGCAGATGATGAGTGGAAGCGTAGCATCGCTTCAATGGCTGAGGTTGTGGCGTGTCACATTTTGCGTTCGATGAAACCATCATGGTGTCTACCCGAAGCCTCAGGCGCTTTTGCCCCGAACCAAAAGCGCCAGACCTCAAACCCCAGGCCCTACACGACACGACAAGCCCTAAGATGCTCTTGGGAGGGCAGGATTGAACTTTTGTAACAAACAAAAACGCAGCACGTTCCTTTTTGGGCGTGTGTGTGGGTGCGAGATCCTCTGCCCTCAACCCTAGCTGTCAAGCCCTGAAACCCCAAACCCCAAAACCTTGAAACCCTAAACCCCAAAACCTTGAAACCCTAAACCCCAAACCCTGCAAGTAGAGCTGACTCGAGTGAACCAACCCTGAATGCAAAGCGAAAAAAGGAGGCCTCGTCTGGCTCGTCAGACTTGCGAGAGCGTAAACCCCAAACCCCCAAACCTTGAAATCCTATCCCAAACCCCAAACCCCAACAAACCTTGTCCCGAACCCCAAGAAGCCCTTCTTGACACCCAGCTACCCCTTAAAGGAGCCCTGAAAGGAGCCCTTAAAGGAGCCCTTAAAGGAGCCCTGAAAGGAGCCCTTAAAGGAGCCCTTAAAGGAACCCTAAGAGCCCGGAGCCCCGATGAGCCGGCGTGAGGTCACCTGGAGGCCTTGCGGGAGCTGGGGACCTTAGAGGCCGCGGCGGCGGAGCGCCTTTTGCGGCGCTGGCCTGTTTTTTTGGGGGGGTTTGGGGTTTAGGGTTTAGGGTTTAGGGTTTAGGGAGCGAGTCAGCTGTCCTGGCGTGACGTTGCAAGCCAGTTGCGAAAGGGTTTAGGGTTTAGGGGATGAGGGTTCGAGCTTGTTTGAGGATTTCTAGTTCTTTTTCAATGGATTACGGGTGTTTCTGCAGGTTCCCAAAAGGGCTCTGTAAGATCTGTATGCGTTTCGTTCAGGATTTTCGCGGCTGAGGTTATGGGGGTGGTTGAAGGGCTTGAGGCTTATGAGGTTTGTGAGGCTGAGGGTGCAGGAGGATGGAGAATTCGGGCGTAGGCTCCGACCCTAAACCTTTGCCGAACCAAATTTTTGACTTGCAAAGGTTCGGAGGTGTCGGGCGTCTGTCCCTTCATCACTAGGCTGCAGGTCGTTGAGTTTGCGTCGGAACTCTGTTGCTTCAAGAGAGCTCCGGGTGAAGCTCTGGGTCGAGCCGGTAGCTTCGGAGGGCTTCTGAGTTGTCGAGGGTTACAGGGATCAGGAGGCCCTGCATTTTTGGCGCCTGCTTCTTAAGTCTTAAGCTCTATCGAACGCACAACTCTTCAGGAGTTTAGCGGAAGACATCGATGTCATCATACATGCCCACAGATTTACTCGAAGCAAGTGTGTGTCTGTGTGGACCTCTCTTTGGTCACGCTGGCATCATTAGCTGGGAGACGACTCGCCCCTAAAAAAGAGTACGCTTGGTTGGGATGTGTCCCACCCTTAAAGACCCTAAACCCTCAACCCTAAGCCCATTCTTCTTTAAGTCCGGGGCTCGGACTTTCGATCAGAGCCTTGGACATGGTTTGGGTAGAAGTCGAGTCTTGTGCTCTTCTCCGAGTCTGTTCTGTTCCGGGGCTATCGATTTCGACTACCCTAACATGCGCGTAGGTGCTGTGCAGGCAAATCGTACGCCCATCCCAAATTTCTCCTACCAATGGCTTTTCGGATCCGAGCTAGGGAGCTAAACCCTTCGCAGCACACCCCGAACCACCCTAAACCCTAAACCGTGCCTTATCTACGGGTTCCTAATCTCAGGAGGATCTGACTGTGTGTTGCTGTGTACTCTGGTCTCTCAAGTTTCGAAATCGTATGCACATTTCGCAGCTAATGTACCTCTAATGTACTTGTAGTATAATGTGCCCTCCCGAAAACCCTATGCTGGCTGCTGGGGCCCTTTTCTTGGTAGCCTCTAAGTTACTTACAGGACAATGTGCACACCCCAAAAAACACTGTGCTAGCCATTCCTGTGTTTGGACTCTTCCTCAGCCTTGTCCTTTTGACGACAGGCTGCTGGAGGCTCTCAGCAGAACAGTTCCCGAGGACCGACCCTGGCTTTGAATCCCGCACGCTAAACTTGGGGGTACTTAGAAATAGTTGTTATTTTTTGGTTACTCTCATCTCTAAGAAACAGCTAAAACCATAATTTTTGCTAGGGTTCTAAGTTCAGTATAGTAGTAAACCTTAGATAGTGAACAGGGGAACTTTACGCGGCCTTCTACATTAGCTCTATCTTAGAAGGTTTGAACTTTTTGGGGCCCGGTTGTTGAAGAAGAGAGAACAAGCCTGACACCCTGCAAGGTCCATGTGATCTGAAGATTAGACCCTGATAGCCCTAAAGCCCTAAGCCCCAAACCCCAAATCCTAAACCTAAACCCTAAACCCTAAAACCCTAGCCCTAATTCCTGGACCTCTGAACACCTTACAAAAAAACTCCAGAAAGTTGGAAAAGGGTTTCATGGTAGGATACCCTATAATTTACCATAGCAGGGTTAGGATAATCATATTCCAACTTTCTGGCTTTTGCCGTAGCCTCAACCCCAAAAGCGCCTCGGCGCCGTAGATCCGGTGGCTCCCTGAAGCCGAAGCTTGACTAAACCCTAAACCCTAAACACTAAACCCTAAACCCTAAACTCAAACCCTAAACCCTAAACCCCAAACCCCAGGTTCCCCAGTCGAAGTATCCATTTGCTCTGGTGTTTTTTTTTGAAGGTTCCCTATTAAAACTGAATACCAGGAGAAAGGGTAGGTCTATAATTAAGAGGGTTCCCCCTGTATAACCCTTTTGCCCGTCAAATCTCGGGTTTTAGGGCTTTAGGGTTTAGAGACTTTTGGGTGCCCTATGAACATTGAAGAGGAAAACGGTGTACCTGGTATTGTTAAGGGGGCACTGAGGAACCTAGCACTGGTGGCAGCTTGATTCGCGAACCCTAGGGCTCGAAGTGCAGGGTTGAGGGTGTACCATGTATCGTTTAGGGTTCAGGGTTTACCGCGTGGGGTTTAGGGTTCAGGGTTTATCATTTAGTAGGACTGAGGATGCAGGAACCCCAAGCCGCAAAATACAGCGTTGACTTAAGTCTTGCTTCCTGGGGTCGTGCATACCTTGTACAAGCCTTCCCCTAAACCCTAAACCAGATGCTTGTGCAACGTCGGTACAAGTCAGCGACACTTGCAACGAACCAGCTTGCGGGTCCTCGCAGTTGCATGGTGGAGAGCATGATTATGTATATGTATACATATATATATATATACATATATTCACCGACTATATACATGAAAGTATACTCTAGTATATGTGTAATATGCATATGTACAAATATGAACTGCGTTCTTTCAACACTAAGCCCTGAACCTGAGTGGAGTGACCTCGGAGCCTGAACCCCAAAGGCCTCTGTCCCGTCAGCTGACACAGGTAGATCTTTCTTACAGGATGGAAACCCTTTCGCATCCTTGGGCTCAATGTTTGCGTCGGTTCATAGAAGTTGTTCCGTTGAGAGTTCCTGATTGCACTAGAGCTACACAGTGGGTGAAGGCTTGAAGTAGAGCGCTTCAAGAAGGCATATCATATTCGGACTCCTGCTGGGTGCAATGTTAAGGGAGAATCGAACCTGGGACCCCCATGCGCGAGCCGCAACAATCTGCAACTCTTCTCGTAGAGCCTTTGCTTGACTTCTAAGACATTCCACATGCCGATCGATTTTGGAGGAAGGCCCAAAGGTGCAGAAACCCGCTCAGCTGTGACAAGTCATGACTATGTCACTATGTCCATTTGTACATCCGTGCATACATGCATGCATGCATACATGCATACATGCACACATATGTATGTAAGTACATATATATATATATACACATACACATACACACACGTACATACATCTATCACGTCGAGGCATCGCTCGTTTGAGGATCTTCCTTTGCACAGTTTTTCGTTTCTTGGTGCTGATAGTTGAAGGACATACCCATATCATCATTTCCAGAGAACGTGGGCTCTGATAAATCAAACGTGCTGTATCCGGCAATAACACCGCTAAGAAATTTGGGACGTTTTCATGATTCTTGCTGTTTCCTGCCCTTCGGGGGGGAGGGGGGGGAGTGTCCGGAATGTCTCAATTATAAACCTTTGCCGATAGCCACGGTGTGTGAAGATCTGATTTGGAATTGCCTTGGCCCGACTCTTTGCTGTAGCATCGTTTTTTTGGCAAACTTACGTCAATCTACTTACTACCTACAAGACTCGGCCATCCATACATTGCCATGAAGTCTCCGATGTTTTTGGTGGGGGTCTAAGTCAGGGTCATAAGCCATGCCTTGGGTACGGCCCCCCCTCAGTAACAGTTGTATAATCTTCATAGTATAGATATATAAGAACCTTAATCGTAGCCCTATGATGGACTCTTACCGTATGGGGGCCGTACCCAAGCCATGCCCACCAAGCCTAGCAGCTTGGGCATGGCGGGGGCGGCGAGCAGCAGAAGTCAAGACTGGCAGCTTGCAGTTCACATGGCGCAGAAGGTGCCAGGAAGTGGGAACGAGAAAGCTTTCTGGGAAGCGATCGTTTCCTGCGGAAGAGCCAGGCAGTGGAATATGGCCCTCCAGCTGTTGTCGAGCATGTTGTCGAGCAGCGCAACTCCACATGTTTACAGCTTCAATGCCGCGATAACGGCGTGCGGACGTGGATTCAAGTGGCAGTATGCGCTGGCACTGTTGATGCAAATGGGCTCAGCCCAATCTCCGCCAAATGTAGTTAGCTACAGTGCCGGCATTAGTGCCTGTGAGAAAGGTTGCGAGTGGCAGATGGCGTTGTCGTTGCTGTCGCAGATGCCGGCAGCTAGAGTCGTGCCGAACGAGATCAGTTACAGTGCAGGCATCAGTGCCTGTGAGAAAGGTGGCGAGTGGCAGATGGCGTTGTGCTTGTTGTCGCTGATGCCGGCAGCCAGAGTTGTGCAGGATGAGATCAGTTTCAATGCAGGCATCAGTGCCTGTGAGAAAGGTGGCGAGTGGCAGATGGCGTTGTCTCTTCTGTCGCAGATGCCGGCAGCCAGAGTTGTGCCGAATGAGATCAGTTTCAATGCAGGCGTCAGTGCCTGTGAGAAAGGTGGTGAGTGGCAGATGGCGTTGTGCTTGTTGTCGCTGATGCCGGCAGCCAGAGTTGTGCAGGATGAGATCAGTTTCAATGCAGGCATCAGTGCCTGTGAGAAAGGTGGTGAGTGGCAGATGGCGTTGTGCTTGTTGTCGCTGATGCCGGCAGCCGCGGTTGTCCCAGATCGGATCAGCTATAGTGCAGGCATCAGTGCCTGTGAGAAAGGTGGCGAGTGGCAGATGGCGTTGTCTCTTCTTTCGCAGATGCCGGCAGCCAGAGTTGTGCCGAATGAGATCAGCTACAGTGCAGGCATCAGTGCCTGTGAGAAAGGTGGCGAGTGGCAGATGGCGTTGTCTCTTCTGTCGCAGATGCCGGCAGCCAGAGTTGTGCAGGATGAGATCAGTTTCAATGCAGGCATCAGTGCCTGTGAGAAAGGTGGCGAGTGGCAGATGGCGTTGTCTCTTCTGTCGCAGATGCCGGCAGCCAGAGTTGTGCAGGATGAGATCAGTTTCAATGCAGGCATCAGTGCCTGTGAGAAAGGTGGCGAGTGGCAGATGGCGTTGTGCTTGTTGTCGCTGATGCCGGCAGCCGCGGTTGTCCCAGATCGGATCAGCTATAGTGCAGGCATCAGTGCCTGTGAGAAAGGTGGCGAGTGGCAGATGGCGTTGTGGTTGCTGTCGCAGATGCCGGCAGCTAGAGTTGTGCCGAACGAGATCAGTTACAGTGCAGGCATCAGTGCCTGTGAGAAAGGTGGCGAGTGGCAGATGGCGTTGTCTCTTCTGTCGCAGATGCCGGCAGCCAGAGTTGTGCAGGATGAGATCAGTTTCAATGCAGGCATCAGTGCCTGTGAGAAAGGTGGCGAGTGGCAGATGGCGTTGTCTCTTCTGTCGCAGATGCCGGCAGCCAGAGTTGTGCCGAATGAGATCAGTTTCAATGCAGGCGTCAGTGCCTGTGAGAAAGGTGGTGAGTGGCAGATGGCGTTGTGCTTGTTGTCGCTGATGCCGGCAGCCAGAGTTGTGCAGGATGAGATCAGTTTCAATGCAGGCATCAGTGCCTGTGAGAAAGGTGGCGAGTGGCAGATGGCGTTGTCTCTTCTGTCGCAGATGCCGGCAGCCAGAGTCGTGCAGGATGAGATCAGTTTCAATGCAGGCATCAGTGCCTGTGAGAAAGGTGGCGAGTGGCAGATGGCGTTGTGCTTGTTGTCGCTGATGCCGGCAGCCGCGGTTGTCCCAGATCGGATCAGCTATAGTGCAGGCATCAGTGCCTGTGAGAAAGGTGGCGAGTGGCAGATGGCGTTGTCTCTTCTGTCGCAAATGCCGGCAGCCAGAGTTGTGCAGGATGAGATCAGTTTCAATGCAGGCATCAGTGCCTGTGAGAAAGGTGGTGAGTGGCAGATGGCGTTGTGCTTGTTGTCGCTGATGCCGGCAGCCGCGGTTGTCCCAGATCGGATCAGCTATAGTGCAGGCATCAGTGCCTGTGAGAAAGGTGGCGAGTGGCAGATGGCGTTGTGGTTGCTGTCGCAGATGCCGGCAGCCAGAGTTCTGCCGAATGAGATCAGCTACAGTGCAGGCATCAAATCCTGTGGTGCAGCCCGCATCTGGCAGCTGGCCTTGTACCTTTTTGCCTCGATAAGAGGTAACCAGCTACAGCTGGATACATCTACATATGGGCAAGCAATAGATGCAGCTTTGCCCGAGGCGGTCAGTTTCGAGCTTTTTGATCAAGCCATGCGGGACCAGATGTGGCCAGGCATGTTGAAGAGAGGTGGAGCTTGGCTTGATGTGCATGACCACTCCTGTGGTTCAGCGATGCTTGCGGTGTCGTGGTGGCTTGCGGAGGTTGTCCCGAAGCAGCTTGCCAGCACGCCGAGAAATGGATCGATATCGTTCGAGGTCATCACAGGCTGGGGGAAATCCCGCATGCCCTGGCAAACTGCTGGCTCCGACCTCCAGGTTTCAGTGCACAGACTCTTGGATGCACGCGCTATTCCGTGCAAGATCCATCCTCAGAATCGTGGGCGTTTACAGCTCGATCTTCGAGGAATCGACCTGGGCCAGCTTCGTGCGATGTACTCATCCTCGTCTCAGTGCTGTCAGGGATTGGATCGGGCCGGCGCTGACAATCGTGGGAAAAGATACTTCAGCTATACCTCTAAACTGGAAATGAGCTGTGTAGGGGGCTTTCAAGAAACGACCTGCAGTCGCCGCTGTTGCTCGACTCAGAGACTCCAATATCCCTCAATTACGGATATTCTTTAAATCATATCAGGGATCCTACGATAATTGAAGGTATATTCCTTAATTAAGGGATATTGAAGTGCCTAAACCCCAAACCCTGTAGATCCCTTATAGATCCCTTGAAGGAACCCTAGGTACATGCCTTAATCAAGGGATACTGGAGTCTCCGTGTACCGTTAGTCACCGTTCGATCGGCCGGGGGAAGTCAAGCCCTAGCCTTGAAACCCTTCAGGCTTAGGGTTTCGGGTCCTACATCTCACGTCGGTTGCTATTACTTGGTATTGCGTTGCTTGTCGGCTTCTCTGTAGCCCGAGCAACTTGCTCTGCCTCCTTTGCTTGCAACTCTCCAGTGTTCCTTGCAGTGCGACTCAGTCACCTACTATAGCTTCCTAAATAATTACCACGACTATTCTGCGGCCCCTTACTTTCAATGTAATATAGTGGGTCCCAAAACCCGATTCTGACTATTATGGCCCTATGTTAGGCGGATGGCAACAGAAAACTTGCATCTCGTTAGAAGCCAGCAAGCTGCAGGAGCTCCAGGCGCACCTGGCGGATATCTTGCTGATCAGTCTCTTGGACCAGTCGGTCGAGGCCCGCCAAAGCTGGGAATAAACGGGCTGGGCAGAAATTTGGGTTTGGTGGTTTGGGGCTTAGGATGCAGGAATTCAGGTGCCTTTCGGGTTAAACCCTAAACCCTGTCGAAACCCTTTGGCGGCCCAAATTCTCGGAAGAGAAGGCAAAAGCCTGGGAATCTCACGTCTCTCCGCCATGGTCCAATTCTCGCAAGATTTTGCTCAGGGTCTAGGGTTGAGGGTCAGCTTCAAAAGAGTTTAAGTTGAGGGGTGGGCTGTGATTCCCGATGAAAAGTTGTGGAGTGGCATTGCTTGTAACCCTACTGACTCGGTCGCCCGGTTTGGCAGAAGGCCCGAAGCCCCAAACCCGACGAGTTCGAGTCTGAACGTAAGCCCTACATCCTAAGGCACTGTTACCAACACCGACATCAGAAGTCAAGCCGAGCCTTCACCACGAATTCCGCAGGAGCCCTCAACGCAAAAAGCTCTAAGCACCCAAACCCGAACCCGTGCATCCCAGATTTTTGCCCTAAGCCCAAAAAATGCTAAACCTCGTAAACCCTGAGCCCTGGGCCCCGAGCTCTAAGGCCATCCCAAACCGCATAGAGCCCTAATCCCAGGCCTCCAGCCAACACAACCGAGACAGGGAGAGACAGAGAGAGAGTGAGAGGGCTTTGACCGGCCCGGGAGAGAGAGAGAGAGAGAGATGTAGGGGGTAACACCCCTGCATCACAACCCTGGCGAAAGAAAAAGAAAGAGAGAGAGAGAGAGAGAGAGAAAGAAAGAGAGAGAGAGGGGAGAAAGAAAGGGGGTTGTGCAGGGTTTTGCAGGACAATTAAACGCAACGAGACAGAGAGCGAGAGAGAGAGAGAGAGGCGCCCTCATCCTTATGCTTCAGGGTTCCTTTGAAGCAGCCCCAAAAAGGGACCATGAACGGAACCCAAAAAAGAAACCCTTAAGGATCCACAGAAGCTCCCTAAACCCGAAAGCCCAAGCCCTGTACCCAGAGGTGCGGCTGCTGGCCCTGCGTCATCTGGCGCCCATGGGCCCCGACTCCCCTCGCGTGCGCGGCGTTGCAGACCGCGCCTGGCCTACTCAAAGGGTAGCAATACTTATAAGATCTTATAAGTACATCGTTACGTATGAGCTCATTACAGGTACTTGTTGGGGTAGCTGTACTTTTCAATACTTATGACCAAAGGTCGGGTACTTGTAACCTTACTTATATTGCTTTAGGCTTTCAGGGCACTGTTGGAGTTGACGACTGGTTCAAAGGGTTAGGTGGGGTTGTGTTGCATTCCTTTGTAATCAAGGGTTTTTAAATACTTGTTTAGGATTTCGGGTTTGGGGTTTATCGATTGGTTTAGGGTTTGTATCCGGGGTGTTTAGGGCACATGGATTCAGACTTGTGGTCTCTGGAGGTTTTGCATGTGGGTTTAAATCAAACCCTATACCCTAAACCCTACTGGGTCAGTGAATAGTTGAGTTTCAATGAAGCTCCTGCTTCCAAGCAGTATTCAAGGCTGACGCTTATCGTGCCTTCGCTTTGACCGTTATGCAAGCTCTTGTAGTACCCGTTAAAGTAACCTCCTTAACTCTGATGGTAACGCTTATCATCTTTGAAAGCTTGAGGCACATGTCTGCGGTATGTCAGGAGGTCTCAGTTCTGGTTTGGACACAGATTGCACAAGGTTCAGGAAAATAGATTTTTTGCGACTTGAGGGGCGAATTGAGGCTGGGTTGTAATCACAAGTTGGAAACGGTTGAAACGAGGCACCTCCAGACCCGAAGCCTGACGTCGTTGACTGATTTCAGAAAGCTTCTCGAACGGGACAGGACGTTTATGTTTTTTCTGTGGCAGGGGGGGAGGCGCCCTCGGTTTTGCTTTGAAGGGGACCACTCGTGCTCTAAATGCGAAAGCACACCCACAACGAAAGACAGTTTTCAAACGCGGTTCCGAGGACTGCGTGACAAGCAGCCGGCGGTGAAGGAGTTGGCCGCCGAGGCACGTGTCCTTATTTGGGGTTTTGTCACAGGGCGGGCGTATGTGTGATACAGTTTGTGTGAATACAGTGTCATTACATATGTTCAGGTACATACATGCATACGTACATACATACATTCATACATATACATACATACATGTAGATGTTGGTCGCAAGGTTTTCATGGTGTTAACACGGCTTATAGCTTTGTTTTTAAATTCTTTGTAACATTGTTCTACACGCTTCATACGGTTGTGCAAATTGTTGCAAGCTTTGTGCAATGATTCTGCGGGGCCCCCAAATCCTGAATTGATAAAATCCCTCCCTCAACGATGGTTACATCCCCTAGTACACCCTTGACAATGGTTATGTACTTAGTATGATATTGATGCCAGTGCACGTTGGAAGCTTGTCCAAGAGGTATAACACTGCAGTCAGCAACATGACGTGCCGTCAAGGGTTCGGTAAACAAGAGGTTCATTTCCACCTGCAAGCGCTCCGCGGGCATCCGGTTAAGTCGAAGTCGCGCAGAGCCTCGGAACCTTCAACCCAAGATTGGCCCTTGCAAGCCCCTAACTCCCATGTAAACCGTGAGCCGTACACGCTTTACCCCGGACAGCTGCCAAGACCGAACCAAGTTTCTGGGTGAGGCTTGAAGAATAGTACTAGGAGCGGAAACGGTGTGGGATGCAGGTCCTACAGACATGGAATCGGGAGCCGCGATGTCAGCCGCGAGCGTACAACTCCAGCCGCCCAAAAAATTTTAGAGCTTTTTGGGGGCTTACAGCCCCTGCATTGCTTCTGTTATAAACACAAGTTACCAAAAAAACCTGATCCCAAAAGATCCAAGCAAAGCCACAGGGTCTGCCGTGAGCTTTGAGAGGTCCTCAGGGTTTGAGGGTTGAGGATCGTTCCGAGTTTGACGGTTTGGGTCCAGGGCTGTAGGGTTTTGGGCTTGGGGTCTGTTCAGGCTTTTGACCTTGGACTCCGCTCGATTTCAAGGGTGCGAGTTGTAGATGGAGGGTTTGGGTATTCCGAAGAGACCCGAAGCTGCAAACCATGAAGCCCCAACTGCGCCTTTGAAGCCTTGAGTTCGAGTCCGCGGAGACGGTTGCCCTGGCCTTTCCCCCGCTTACACCTCAACCGATCTTCCCCAACATCCTTTTCCCTTGTTCTTACCTTTGGTTAGTAGGGAATGGACGAATGGTAGTAATAGTAGTTATAATTGTACCTCATTCCTCCATTCCCTACTAGCCAAAGGTAAGTGTTTGGGAATGCTCTGCTCGATCTGCAGAAGCCACACGGTTTAGCAGCCCAAGACCTCTCGACTTTACACAGTCATACCCTATGCCTTGAACGTTAACAGCAAACCCTTAAACCTTATATCGCACTTCTACCCCAAACCGAGGAGGGGACAAGTACATGCTTGAAGCGGAGCTCATGGAGTTCACCACCTGACAAGGGAGCCCCGACGCAGCTCCGGTCACCTTCACCTCCCGCCCGTGTAGACCTACCCACCACCGCTACTGCAAGGACAACAACAAGGGCTATTATCATCAACGCTAGTCGTCGTCGTAGTCGTAGTAGTAGTCGTAGGAGTAGTAGTAGTCGTCGTAGTAGTGGTGGTAGTGGTGGTGGTGGTGGATGTGGTAGTGGCAGTGGCAATGGCAGTGGCAGCGGCAGTGGCACTGGGAGTGCGAGTGGGTGCGGTAGTGGTAGTGGTAGTAGTACTGCTGCTGCTACTGCTACTGCTGCCGCTACTGCTGCTGCTGCTGCTACTGCTGCTGCTATTGTTACAACAACAACTACTACTACCACTACTACTACGACGACGACTACTACTACTTTTACTACCACCGCTACTACTGCCACCACCACCACCACCACCGCCGCCGCCACCACTGCCACTACTAACGAAGTTTCGCCTTGACGCCGAAGCCTTGAACTCGCACCGATAGTACCACCATGATGACAAGGAGCCCTGTGACATAAATGGGAGTTTCCGACAATCAGGGGTACCCTGTTCTAGGTCCTTGTAATAAGGATCCAGGTATTTAGGATACTATGTTGGGGTCCCCTATTTTCGGAAACCCCCAAATTCCACATACGAAAGTCTCGAAAGAGCGGGTTGCTTCGCCTCGCGCTATGGAGCCGGAGCTGTGAAACCTTCAGCCAGTCAGCAAAGCTGCTGGTTGGGCCTAAATGTTTAGGATTTGGGGTGTGTCGGAATATAATCAGACTTGTAGGACTCCATAAAGGGAACTCCAGAAAGTTGGTATATGGTTTCAGGGTAGGATCCCCTATAATTTACCATAAAAGGTTTAGGATAATCATATTCCAACTTTCTGGCTTCTACTGTAGATGAGTGCTTTTTTGACAGTGCAGGTTTTGTGGCGTAGCAGGGCATGCGATAAGATACTGTGAGTGATGGCAAGCCGAGACGCCTCTGGCTGTACGAGCCGCCATTTAAAAGCAGTGCCGCGGAGGTGCAGGTCCTGATTGCTGAAGGGTTGAGTTACAACAGAATCCCCTTAGTCAGTCTGTCTCTTGAACTTTGGGGTTCTTTGAGTGTGCATGCAAATGTCCACACGCATGTGTCAACGCATGTCTGCCAGATAAACCTCCATCTGTGGAATGGAAACAGACATGTGTCGGTGTCTTGAGATTCGAACACGCATCTGATCACATATGTGCTACAGGTGTAGGCATTCAGGTGGTATCCCCTGTGCCGCGTTTGGGTAACAAGGTATACAGATGTAGTGGTGTGTGGCTCACCTAGGTTTCTGGCCATTGGCATTGAACTACGTATGCATAAGCACACATGTCTATATGTGCACGCATGGTCTCCCAGGCACGGCACTAGGTTATCTCCTACCTGCTGCACGAGCCAAGCATGCATGCAGATGGATGCACAATGTACGGAGAGTTACATCAATGGATGCACGAGCCGGTGTGCATACGTAACAACATGTATGCGAAGAACATGCATGGACACCTGCAGGATCCTGCAGGTAAGAACGTCTTCCAAGATGTTCGTCTAGACATGTACCTGCCGAGTATGACCTCACAAACAAGTAACAACCAACCCAAAGCCACAAACATACACTTCATCTCTCACCCTCGCTCTCACTCCCATGCTCGTCCTCATCCTCACCCTCCCTCACTCTGATGCTAAACTTCTTTCATCTCACTCTCGCTCTCATGCTCACTCTCACTTGCCGCATTCACACTTACGCACACGCTGTTTCACATCCACACTCACATTCACACAAATACGTACACACGCCGGCACAACTGGACATGTGCGCACTTACATGTATCCGTGCAGGTGTAGTTGCATGTCGACCTAGATCCTTCGAATCCTCGGTAGCCGCATGCGACATCACTCTTGAAGCTTGCCGCAGCCGGTTTTGTATTCAGCATTACTTGGGGTAATTCCATTTAGGGCACTTATAACTCTACTCATAACCTACTTGCTAAGTCCCCTGCCCTTCCAAGTAAGTGCCGCTGGGACCTCTCCGGCGCCGTTTCACCGTGTGCTAGCCGGGGCCATCCGCAGAGTAAGGTTACGACACTCTTCGGGAAACTCTGAACCCTAAGCCCTAAAGATCCCTTAAAGGAACCCCTACTTGGAGGGTCGGGGGACTTAGTAAGTAGTAAGTAGACCTATAAGTACTCGTACCCTAAAAGGGACCCTAATTGGGGTTATGGTACTTATAAGTCCTTAAAATAACCAGTTACTAAGTCCCCCGACCATCCCAGTATATTACCCCTTTAAAGGAACCCTTATTAGGGTCCAAACTGCTCCGCAAGCAGACATGTTGTCCATGAGGGCAGGAGCCCCACCCAACCTGACATGGAACCCTATAGTTTAGCTTTGGGGTTTAGGGCTGGGTTTGGGGCTACACCAACATTCCGAAATGCAATCGTCGCAAACTGTGCCTCCTCTGACTAGAATTTTCTCGGCATGGCTGCATTCTCTCCAAGCATTGCCACCCGAAGCGGTACAGGGTCGGAGCTTAGTGGACCCAAACCCAAAGATAATGTCTAATGCCTGAGCCCACAACAACCCTGCAAAGCAACCCGACGACCCTGACTCCATAAGCCGTGGCTCCTACACCCTACAACCAACATTGTTGTCCGTAAGCTCTAAGCTTTAAGACGCTTCAAGGGTTTAGGGTTTGGGGGAGGGTTTGGGACGCCCGAAAAAAGGCTGACCCTGCTCTTCACAGAAAAAAGTGCGCAGGTTGAGGCGAAGCCTCGCAGACCTGCAAGCCGTCGAGCCCTCGCTCGTCCAAAATCCCGGGGTCGGAAGAAGTGGGAAGCGCATTCCGTATTCCCTGAACGTCCCTCTATAACTATATCAGAGGTTACACCAAAACCTTATTCTAGACTCTAGATGTTTTTGCATCTTTTGAAGGGGGTTCTTGCCTTTCGGCTTTTTTTCGGAAGTGCAGGACATGTGCTCGCCGGAGCACTTCTGTTCTCCTTCTTCTCGTTTGGCGTCAGGGTTTTCGCTGACCACCAAGTGTCGTAGCAGAACCTTGAGTTTGGCTGGCTTTGTACTGACTGCAGACTCGGCACTGAAAACCCTAACGTATGTGGGTTTTGAGGTTTCCGGGTTCGAGTTTTAGATCCTAGGCCCGGCGTTTGCAGCTTGGCTGAAGGGATTCAGGGGCAGTCCCTATAAAATATTAGTAATTTTGTTTATTAATTCATTTTCAATAAAAAAATTAATTAAAAGATATCTTCCTGCTCACAGAAGATCCTAAGCCTTCCCGTGCTTGGTAGTGAGCCGAACCCGCAAAGCCCGGCAGGGCCCAAGGAGGCTGAAACCTTTTCCAGGAGCCCTGGGACCCTGAACCGCCCCCCAGAGACTCCAATATCACTTGATTAAGGCATGTACCTAGGGTTCCTTTAAGGGATCTATAAGGGATCTATAGGGTTTGGGGTTTAGGCACTTCAATACCCTTTAATTAGGGAATATACCTTAAGTTATAGTAGGATCCCTGATATGATCTAAGGTATATTCCTCAATTACGGGATGTTGGAGTCTCTGGGCCCTCCCTCAACCCAACACTGGGCATCGACGTGGGGTAAATTTTGATATTCCTCCGAAGGTTTTTATCGAGAACTCGTTTTGTGAGCAGATTTTGGGGACGGGCGAGACCAGGACAGCCTTGAAACTCAACCGAAACCGAAGCCCCAGAAACCTTGAACCTAAAAAAACAAAACGACTGTGCCCGAACACCGAAGCCTTGCACGAAGCACTAGGCCCTAAGCCCAAACCTGAAACCCAGCCCGTTTCTGCAAGAAACCACCCAAACCCCAAACCCTAACCCACCCTGCAATGCGGGCATCGTCCTTGCTTGGTAGGAGGGAAAAAAACCTACCCGAAACCCTAAACCCTAAGCCCCTAAGCCCTAAACCCAAAACCCAACCGACCGAAGCACCGGAAGCGGTGGCCGAGCCATGGGCGGCGGCAAAGGAAAGAAGGGCGGCCCCAAGGCGGTTTTTTGGCTTTTGAGGGGTTGTAGGGGATTTGGGTTCAGGGTTCCTTTGATGGTTCCTTCAGAGGTTAGGGTGTAGGGTGAAGGTTTGAGGCGTTTGGCTTCAGGAGTCTCCGGGTTGCAGGGTTGTGGGTTCCTGGGTCTGGGTTTTGATTAGTTTAGGGCTTAGGGCTGTTGCTGGGCTTTGGGTTTGTAGGGTTTCTTTTTCAAGGCCGCCTCATTTACTGACTTTTTTGGGCCGTGAAAGAGCCTGATACTATTACTCGGGGGTCCTTATCATAAAAGGTCTCGAGGACCCCAAAACTCTGTTCTTAGCTGAACGATCCTGAGATGCACAAGCTTGCTCGTCGCAGACTTCTTTCGGCAGTCTGAAAGCCCCTTTATCAAACATTGGAAGTTTTGGAAAGTGACGCAGCCTTTGTCATCTAATTGCGGCAATCCTGGAACGTTGTCAACCGTTTTGTTTTTATTGTTCTTGGATATCACAGTGGCCCAGATGCTGTGATACACATTTGGATTCTCAATGCGTGGCGTGTCTTCCTTCACTTTGCCCTCTGCCATCTTCACACGATACCTTTGTTTCTCATGTTACATACGGGCAGACAGGTGCAGTGACTCACTTCTTAGTCTTTCCCTTCCGGGTCCGAAAAACTCCCCCTGTGGCCGCAAACGACGACCAGCACTGTAACATGCTAGTTCTCCGATGGCTACGTCCACTGCCAGTACGTGTAGGGTAGCACAGATACTGATTGCAGCCCCAAGCGACCCGAGCCCAAACTCGAAATCGCCAAACCAAGCCCTAAACCCTAAACCCTAAATGCTTCCTGAGAGGGCGGCTTCGGCTGGGGCGCAAAGGGAGGATGCAGTGCGAAGGACGCGGTGAAGCTCTCTTGAAGATGTATCTGGAGTAAGACTGGCAGAAGATCTCGTGAGATCATTGTGCTACATGTGCATGTTATATGTAGAAGACAGCAGCATGTGGCATGTGTATTCTCAGAAAAGGTACGTAAGCAGGCGTGGCAGTGACATTTTTGTGGATGCACATGGGGAGTGATGTTGTTTCCTACCGGTCACAGCGATAGTATCTGCTGTCGCCAGTTGCATAGCAACAGCAATCCAGAATCCGATTTACCGGTTTGCCGGCTAGGACCGGGTTCGCGTAGCACATTGTGGGAGGGTACCGCTTCATAAGTTCTCGTCGATCTGTGAGGGTCCAGCTCGTGCTTTTTCCCACAGAGCGCAATACCCCTCCTGACATGTTTCGTGAGTCTAATAGAGAAGCCTGAATACTACTATCCTGTAGGATTCCTCGTTATCGCCGCAGTAAAGCACAACAGCATATCCCCAAACCAACCCTAGTCTAATTCCGAAGGCCCCGATATCAGGTAGAGTCTTGGATCAGGCCTTGGGGCTTGGCTTTCGATCCGCAAGAGTCTTCCTAGATCCGGACTTCAGTGCTGACATCCCCAATCCCACCACAAAGCGCAAGTTCAGCTTTTTGGAGAAGTCACTCAACCCTAGACGTGAGACGTGAGACCGGTACCTGGGGCTGTAAATTTTGGGTTTTTGGAGCAGCGCCTGCCTGCAGCCAAGGGTTCCAAGGCTCGTAGCCCGCGAGCCCTGATTACAGTGGACTCTGCAACCGTAACTTCGAAACAAAACTTGCTTTAGAGATATTCCATTCTCCAGGGTTTCACGATCCACAGTGGACCGATACTGGAGGTGGGCGGGAATTCATAGCTTTCGGGTTCAGGGTCTGCAACACTGAGCCGTGAAACCCATCGTGAGGATTCAAGATGATTCCCTAAACCTTAAACCCTAATGGTCCTCGGAAGCCGTGCCTGCATTGTGCGAGTGTGCGAGTCGAAACCCTAGATCCTAAACCCTAAACTTAAAAAAAACCCTAAACTTGTCCGAGTGTGAGCGCCTAAACCTTGAACTTCCGTTGGGTTTCTATAGGCCTAGGCCGGATTCCGGGGGCTAAGTTCCATTTTTCGGCCCCTGGGGCTTAAATCCTATACCCAAACCCTCAACCCTACTTGGAGGATCATGGGACTTAGTAAGTAAGGTTTTGGTCCCTGTTTAGGGTACTATAGGGTTCCTTAAAGGGATCGTTCTACAGTGGAGGATCATGGGACTTAGTAAGTAAGGTTATAAGTACCTCAATTGGGCTTATAAGTAGTTATAAGTATAGTTGCCCTACTTATAACCCTGGTTACTAAGTCCCATGATCCTTTAAGTAATACCCCCATACCCTGCAATGCGGGCTTTGTCCTTGCTAGGTCGGCGTAGGAGGAGAAGATCCCTTAACCCTGAGTTCTGCAACCTCAAGTCCTGAACATGCGTGACCTTGGCATGTTTACGGTTCAGGTTTCGGGGTGTGGCGTTGCCCCAAAACTGCCAGCCTACTCCGGGGCTCACGTGTTCTGGTTCTTATAGAAAGGGCTTCTTCTGCTGCAAGCGACATCGAGTAACGGAGACTCTTGACACTAACGCCCGGTCCTTTTAGGGTGAACTTTGGACGCCTTGCTGCATTCTTTGCTAATGTCAGAACTATTTCTTATTATGCGATTTGAAGTAACATGAGCGCTCCATGCGAGAGTTCTGCTCCCCACTATGCCGACAGCAGTGGGGGCTCCCTAAGGTCATTTTTCCAGCTTTGAAGCAGGACTACCCCTGTCATATCAGTGCAGGAGGCTGCTCATGAAGCATTTGGTACCTTAAATCTTAAGTCCGAAACACGAGAGAGGTCCTCTTTGCAGGGCTGTTCCAAAAGGCACATATTGTCATGTTGCAGACATGCACTTCAAGCCGCAACAGCAAACCCAGGGTATTTCAAGGCATCATTCTTGCTAAATTAGGGGTGTTGGGCTACCCGGGAAGGCCACGGTGTTTTCTGGAGTATATATCCATGCAATTACTTCACCGGCGGGACTGGAGGATTAGGATAGCTTGTTGAGCCGGAGCCGACGTCTCAGGTGCACAGGCCGGGTCTCCCTCCCTCCCTCCCTCCCTCCCTCTCTCTGTCTCTCTCTCTCTCTCTCTCTCTCTCTCTCCCTCTCTCTCTGGCTCTCTCTCTCGCTCTCTTTATCTCTCTATGCATTACATCCTATATATATATATATATATATAATGTATATAATATAATAGTAATCTCTCTCTCTCTCGTTCTCTCTCTCTCTGTCGCTGTCGCATTGGCACAAATGCCGAGGGAGCGGTTTCCCAAGCAGCAGAGCCTTGAAGATGCGGGAAGTCTCTCGAGGCGCCTCCTTTGTACAATGCGGCTGCCATGAGCCACGTACCGCGGGCCTGTGAGCTCCGTGGCAACCAGGACCGAATGCTATGAATGATTTTGGCTTATACGCGTCGGGTTGGGGCGGTTTTTCTGTTGAGTCCTCGTGCTTGAAGTCTTGTCTTGTATGTGGCGTGGACCGAATAGCCCGCCAACAAGCAACAAGCGACCTAGCGTGCTGGCTTGTGAGCCAGGGTGGGGCATGGGCATGGCAAACTCCAAGAGATTGAAAAGAGTGTGGCAAACTAATGCAAGGAATGGAGAGTGGCAAGAGCCCTAAACGGAGAGGGGAGTGGCAAGCCGTTCTTCTTCTCAAGAGGATCCTAGCAGGATTGGCAGTTCAGAAGTTTTGCGCAGGCATGGCAGTGGAGATTTGCGGACCATGCGCCGTAAAGGGAGTGGGATTGACAAGCCTTGCGGACTGGCGCGGAGAGCTCTTCCAGCCTCCAAAACATCTCACACAGTTCTGTCGACCACAGCGATCGTACCAATCACGAGAGTCAGTGCTTCGTTTCTGAAATTACCGTGACCATAACTTTCATTTCATTGGCAGAAGAGATGGAACGGGTCTCTTACCAGTTACTAGTTGGGACTCACAGTAGTCATATTGACGAGGTGCATCCATTGTCGCCACAGGCAGTGCGTGTTTGTGTGTATTTGGCATACCTGTGAACCCTTGCAGCAGCAGTGCCATTATGCGAATCATGAAGCAGACGCGCTGTTTTGCCATGCTAAGTTTGTTTGGGTGGGCAGGCCTTGCGGTGCAGGGTCTGGGGTTTGTCGGGGTTTGAAGGTTTTGGGGTTTGTAGTGTGGAGTTTCCAAGACCATCCATTATTGGCCTACACTTGAAGCCCATCGTGCCCGGGATGTAAAGGGTGTTCCAGACCAGGCAGCCGAAACAGGTTCCAGAAGGTGTCTAGTGTGCTAGGGTCTTGCATGCATGAACTTTCGTGGCATTCTCTACCGGTGCTTTTCTA
Organism: Symbiodinium sp. CCMP2592; assembly: GCA_905221615.1. Lineage (NCBI taxonomy): Eukaryota > Dinophyceae > Suessiales > Symbiodiniaceae > Symbiodinium > Symbiodinium sp. CCMP2592. Next base: position 44,678 of record CAJNDT010000358.1, read on the forward strand.
TGCAAGCATCCGACTCCTCCATGCATGCACAGACGCAGAGAAACTCCAATTGCATTATTGCACAGTTATGAGCACATTGTGTTCCTGGACATCTGTTTGTGTGAAATGGCATGTGTCTGTGTATTGTTCAACGGAAAGAGCATGTGCAGGAAGTGGATCTGATCACGAGCCACAGAAAGTTAGTGCGCTTTTGGAAGACGTCGGGGCCTTAGTCAGAGGATGTCAAAACAATGGTGCAGTCAGAAGGGTTCCTTGTTACATAGAAAGTATGAGAGCCGTTTTTTTTTCAGAGCTGGATATGAGTTCAAGACGCAATCCCACACTTTCAGGATCAAGAAGTTGGGGACAGTGTTCGGGCTTGGGGCCTAGTGTCCGAGGTTTAGGAACCCTTATGGCCCAAAATAAATTCTAAAGAGTTCGGGGACAGCCGTTGAGCATTCCCATCTGCAGGTGGTCAGTAAAGAGGTCTCTTGGTTCGGTTTGTGCGAAGCAATAGTTGTAGTAGCATCAGAAAGTACCAGCTCTTTTGGTTCTAATTATGAACATCGAACTTATGGGAGTATTCGGTCAGTATGCCGAGGGCGCGGCTTCATGAGGATGAATGCTAGGCCACCACTTGTAATGCAAAGCCCTGTGAGGGCCATCATGAAGCCCCAACTCCGGCAGAAGCCTACCGCACCTGCTGCAAGGTCGCCGTACTTCATCCACAAGGTGCGACCTGAAGTATCCGTGTTGTTGGGGACGTAGGGTTTGAGCTTAGGGCCGGAGGCCATCAGTCAGGAGTTTGTCGGTTCGGAACTCAGGTTAGTTTGTAGTCCTCGGTAACGACCGAATCATTCATCCATAGAAATCGGTTTTATGTTAAAGCATCACAATCATCACTAACAACAGCAGCAGCATCAACGACACCGGCGACGAGGACGACGGCCAAGTCGCAATTTCCTGTGTGCTATCGCTCTGCCACTACTCCTCGTATGAACTGTTTACATCCTGAACCTGAACCTGCTTGAACCCGTCAGCTTTACATCTCCAAGACTAAGCCGCGACAGGAAGCTTGAGTAGGTCATGCTGAACGTCGAGCTCTTTTAACCGCACAGCCTCTCATCAGAGGCCGACAAGACCCGCAAGTGGCGGCTGAAAAAGCAGCCGCTCGCTCAGACGCACAGACGCACAACCGAGCTAAATGCAAGGGCTTCGGTTGTGACTTGGGAGTCTCTTCTGAACTCATCATCATCATCATCCTGATTAGCAGGGACATCACTGCCACAATCATCGTCACCAGCATCGTCCGCTTGTTCACCGTCACCAGCATCTTGATCGACATATCGTCATCGTCACCGATATCGTCACCTTGTCATCATTATTGCCGGCATCGTCACCGGCGAAGTCATCAATCCTAATTAGTCAGCTTCTTCATGTTCGTCGTGGTCATTAGCACCGGCGTTTTCACGCTCACCTTGCACTCCCGGATATATGCAGCCGGGGAGCTTGAATGGGTCGGGCATGTCGGGAGCCGTCGCCGTCTGGTTTGTTCAGGGGCAAGGCTTACGGCGTCACCGGAAAAATTAATGCCTTCAACGTCTCCGCAAGGCCCTCTGAAACCCTTGAAGGGTCCCCGCAGCTCTTCAACCCCTTTCCTCAAACCCTAGACCATGACCGCACCACCAAGACAGAACCCTGAACATTGAACCCAGAACCTGAACCCTGAAACGGAACCTTGAACCTTGACTCCTGAACTCCAGCCCCGAAGCTCCATGCAACACTCCCATGCCCTACCCTTGAATGAGTCTCAGAAGCTCCATCACATAGCAACCTACAACAAGCCTTACGAAGCAACCAGATGTGTGTAGTTCCTGTGCTGCCTCCCCAAAGTGGCCAGGTGGTAGCTATGAGGTGAGTTGAGTTGAACACTGGACTTCAGCAGAAACATCTAAACAAGGGCCACAGCATGTCTCGCAAACCGAGAAATCATGTACCTCATATATTATGTTATGTTATGTTATCTGACTTATCTTACATTGTCATCTTACCTCATACTATATTATATCATATCAAGTCACATAATGCTGTTCTACTGTATATTAGTATATTATACTGTATTATAGTATTTTTCACTATATAGTCTTGTAATATCTTGTTTTTACTTTGTCCTGAGGTATTCCATTATGTTTGTGTGCTTTCATTATCGTGCACTACCAAGCATTGTCTTACAGTATCTTCCAGTATATCATGTTATCTTATACTATCTTATCTTCTATTTCTTTACAGCATATCATATTTTTTTGCTATTGTGTTACTTTGTCCTACCCCATAAAATCTTTCCTGATCTTACATAAGGTTATATAAGATTATCATTCTCTAGTATAAATTATATCAGGTTGTATTGTACTATATTAGACTTTCCGTACTATAGTCTGTTTTAGCATTCTATGCTTTTCCATGGTTTTCATATACGATAGCACTAGATATATATATATATTGTGTATACATGTATACTTTATTAGGTATGCATGTATCCTTATCTATGACACATAGTTTCAGTTTGGAGAAGCCAGGTCTGCACCAGACGCTGAGGACCAGCGAACATCCCAGCTGTTGCGTGTTCTCGGTTCCATTAGGGTTTAGGGTTTTGGGGTTCATAAGCGTTCCAGAACTGTCCCGACTGGCTTGAGGAGGGTTCTTGAAGGATTCTTTAAAGGCTCCACAAGGTTCTTTAAGGGTCCCATAAACTTTTTCTTTCAGGGCTCCATGAAGGGTTCGTTCAGTTCTATTTGGTCAACTCCCTGTTCTCGAGTTCTGTTGTTCCGACCCAACGGCCCCAAGCTTTCCAGCTCCTCAACCCTTAAACTGAAAACCGAATAAAGCAGCGGCAACCCTGAGGCCGTCTAAACTCTACGACCTAGACCCGAAACTCTCTCAATATCTTAAGCCTAACAAGCTCTAGACCTTAAAACCTTTATAAGTACCTTAATTGGGGCTATAAGTAATTATAAGTGTAGTTACCTTAATAATAACCCTAGTTACTAAGTCCCATGATCCCAAACCCAAAACCTGCCCAGAGTCCCTCCGTTTCATGCAGCACAGCCTGACCTCTTCTTGGTGAACTTAAACGTGCGCTAGCATAACAGGGGCACATGCGTTCGGGGTTTAGCGTTTCGGGCTAAGGGTACCGGCTTTGCATACAAAATGGGAACCTCCCTTGAACTTCACCCAAAACCTCAATTAAAAAACGCACTATAACCCGATTGCACGAGATTTTGAACACCTATAAAACCAATACAAATTTGGATCCCGAACCCGAAACCGTGCCCGCGACCAGTGCGCTTTCTGCAGCAGACGAACATGCAAGGCCTTGAGCAAAAGACAAACCCGACAGCCTAAGCTGTTTATAGCTGTTTAAGACAGCATTCTCTGAACCCTAAGCCTAAACGCAGGCATGTCCTGTCCAGTGCAGACCTCTTGTGCCTGGATCCGTGCCTGCTGCCTTGTGCGAATGTGCGAGTCGATACCCAGGCCCCTTGTGTCCTAAAGCTTAAACCCTAAAAGCTAAACCCCTGAATCCTTAAACCTAAAGCCCACGACATGGGTTTCCCTTTACTATCTGTGCTTCTACCTGATTCCATAGCATGAACCATGACATGAAACAAGAACACTGTTATGTTTCACCCAGTGACCGCTGGTACACGCCGACGGATGTTCATCACCTTAACCCTAAACCCTAAAGCCCTAAACCCTAAACCCCTGAACCCTAAAGCCCGGCTCCTTGTGTCATCCGCCCAGGCTACTCGCCATTGTCAAATCTGGCGGTCTTGGAGCGGAGCTCGGCAGAGAGAGAGAGAGAGAAACACAGAAATGGGGGGCCATGAGGCCGGGAGGCTTCACTTGGGCCTTAAGCCTGGGAGAAGGAGAGAGAGAGAGAGAGAGAGAGAGAGAGAGAGAGAGAAAGAGAGACCTCAAACCCCGAGCAAAACAATGTGAGAGAGAGAGAGAGAGAGAAATTCTCAGAGATTTTTTATTTTGTACGGTTGTTTTTGCTTTGGGTTTGCATAGGTTTGTTTTTGGGTTTTACACGTTTTCCGTTTGAGTTCCTTTACGCGAGGGAGAGAGGTGGTGTTGTTGGTGGCGGTGGTGGTGGTGAGATGCAGTCTAACCAAGATGGTTGAAGCTCTTGAGTCCCGCACCGGACTTGCAGAAAAATGGGTCGAGTGGATGCAGGCTCACTGAAACTGGGGCCCGTTTACATGATCTTTAACAGCCATGGTTATTGGTGGGAATAGTTCAGTCAGTCGAGTGGAAGAGGACGTAGAGGCTCTCTGCAGGCATCCACCGCTCCTAAGAGGGGGTGTGCACCAGCACGGGGCAACTCCCTCTAGACCTCCCGAACGAAAGATGTGGAGTGTAAAGGGTTTGGCCGGAGGTTTACCAAGCTTTTCTAGAGGTTTTATTGGGCTTAAGGCTTACGGTTAGTTTTGAGCCCAGTGAAACCTGTAAGCCAGCATGTCTGAGTACTTGCAAGTATTCTATCAGTCTCGGCCCTGAGCGTAGCCTCGATAGGACGGGCCGCATTTTGCCGGCCTAGCACTTCGGTACCTGTTCTGCTTGAAGTTGTAAGGCGCGACATGAGCTCATGAACATGGCGATGCACCCAAAATCTTAATGTAGTGGCCTCAGTACTTGCCAATACTATTTTTGGGGTTTCTTCTTATATCTATGGTATAATTCGGTATAATGTATTTCTGATTGACTATTAAGGCCGCGATATTACACCCCAGATCTTCATTCTTAAGAACCCCAAAGCTGAAAGCTTCGCTCCCAAAATTTTTTGTGTTAAGATTCCGCTGCTTCCTAGGCTCGGAGCACTTTCCCCTGGAGCTACAGACCAGGACGTATCAACAGCCGGGTTTCGCGGCTTAAGTTGGGAGTTGACTGCAGATTGGAGCGTTCCACCAGGACTTGCCGATCTCGTTGCGGAACGGTGTAGACGAGAGATGGATTCCAATCTGACATGTTGCATGTTGACACTCAAAACACCCCATGCCTGAGCATGACCAAAGGAGCAAGTCTCACGAGCTCAGTCCTCGCATCCCGACTCCCAAATCGCACCTGCCGGATCGCCATGAATGAGGCTTGAGCCCCAAAGCCCAAGTCCCTGACACCCGAAATCCTAACTTCCACCTAACCCCAAGCATCCTGAGCAAGCCTAAAGCCTTAAACCCAAACCCCGACACCCCCCGTCTGTCGGCCAGCCTCGAACCCGAAACCCTTAACCCCAACCCCGAAGCCACAAACCCTGAAACCCCAAACCAACCCGAAGCCCTAAACCCGCAAACGCTGAACCAAACCCGAAAGCCCAAACCAACCGTAAACCCTAAACAGCCCAAATCAACCATAAACCCGAAACCCCAAACCAACCCTAAACCCGAAAGCCCAAACCACCCCTAAACCCGAAGCCCCAAACCAATCCTAAACCCGAAGCCCCAAACCACCCCTAAACCCGAAGCCCTAATTAGCAGCGGAGGAGCCTGCTCCGCTTGTCCGGCAAAGGCGCGGAGAAGCAAGTCTTAGACGCAATCAAGAGGCCGGGGCTTCGGGTGTTTAGGGGTACCTTACGGGTTCCTTTAAAGGCAACCTTAGAGCGTGCCTTAAACGGTACCTTACGGGTTCCTTTAGAGGATTCAAGGGTCTTAGGGTGGGGGGCTTTTAGAGCTTTGGGTTTAGGGGTTTGGGGTCTAGTTTAGGGCTTGAGGGTTCAGGGTTTAGTAATTTAAGAATTCGGAGCTAAGGTTACAGGGACAGGTTCGGGGTTGAGGGACTAGGGGGCTCGGCTTGGGAATTCTTTTTCATTTAGCGCTTCATTCCGCTTGAGAATTGAAAAAACCTTAAACACCTAACCCTAAACGTGCAACTTTAGACTTTAGACCCCGTTCCAGAGAGGGCCGACATCCGAGTCTTGATCGAAAGCATTCATGCCTGCGTGGAAGAGGTCTGCGGAGACCAACATCTACGGTTTAGGGTTTTGGAAATTAGGGTTTAGGGTTTCAAGGCTTGGGGTTTAGACCAACACAAGGGGCATAAGCCCTTCGGCTGGAGCCTAGCCTAGCAGCCTAACTGGCGGATTTGGGAAGTAGAGTCTTTAGAGGCTGCGGCGGCCAAGAGATAAAGAGCAGCCGGCCTATCGGCCGAGGTGCCATGCTTTTAACAATTAAGACGATGAAGAGGATGCTTCTCTTGCATATGAGTTCTTATCAGAGTTCCCATGTCTTTGTTCGTAGTGTCCTGGCCTCCATGTCAAGCAGGAGATCCTTACGTGTGATTAAGCGAAGCCAGGTGGTGTGGAGTTTTTCACGATGGCACAACGGTTTGAAGCCCTGAGTGTGCAGGTTTGTTTTCAGCCTGAAACCCCAAACCTTCAACTCTCCGTCGTAAACATGAGGGTTTAGGGTTTATGTTCTTGAATCCTTAACTCAGCTGGCCTTAAGCTGCAATGTCCAAGCCCAAACCGGAGAGGGTTTTCCTGCAGAACCGGGCTGAACTTGTAACCCCTCAACGTCTAGGCAATCCGGACATCCGTGTAGAACTCGAGTGCGAACCAGGCTTTAAGCTTTAGTTTTCAGGATCTTGGGACTTACGTTATTGTTAGGGTAACTATAGTTACGGTTTCTTATAGCCCCACCGTACCGACACGGCCTCTCTCCGCCGCCAACGCCGCAGTTGGAGGGGTAGGGGTTAAACGCCTGACGCCCTCCAGCGTGGCATTTGCCCCGCGCCTCGGCGAAGTATTTGGTCAAGACCTGGGGCCTGTATGTGCATTCTACTTCCAGAAGAGAGATTGATTGGGACGTTGAACCCTACACTTTAAAGCCTCAGCCAAAAACCCGAAACCTGAACACAAAACCAGAACCCCGGACTCAGTGGAGATTTAGGATGGAGCTACGCAGATGTTGGTCTCATGGTCTTGAGTCGGGACGAGAGTTGAGAGTTTGGCTGGGCTTTTTGTTGCTGCTCTTGGTAATGTGAGGAGGGCCTCCTTCAAAACCCTACTGAAATGAACATGGCCTGTTACACTATCTGGATGAGGGTGGATGACTTGTTCATGTCTGCAGCTGTCGATCGGTGCTTTGGTGATGCAGTTGCTGTGAGACAGGAATGCAATGATAAGAGGCGCGCGCAGAATGCTCAGAAGGACCGCGTCTACACACTTTTGTGGATGGTCCTTCATTCATGAGAGGAGACTTGCATCAGATTGAAGGGAAGGCTGCTTGAAACCCACACTTGTCTTCACAGCTCATGTGCAGATGAGCCAGCCACAGAGAGGCATTCAGCCAAGAGAGAGGCACAGAGAGTCATAAAACGGCAAAGGAATGATGATTGGGGGGAGAGAGAGAGAGAGAGAGAGAGAGAGAGAGAGAGAGAGAGAGAGAGAGAGAGAGAGAGAGAGAGAGAGAGAGAGAGAGAGAGAGAGAGAGAGAGAGAGAGAGAGAGAGAGAGTGAGAGAGAGAGTGAGAGAGAGACAGGGAGAAAACAGTATTGATGTTGGTTTGACGCTTCAGGCTTCAGGGTCGGCCAGAACTTCCATGAGCCCAGTCCCGACGCCCGGGGTGGGCTCCAGGCTCCAAAGGGAGTTTCCGAAAATATAGGTACCTTATTTTGGGGTCCTTATAATAAGGATCCTACTATTTAGGGTACTATTTAGGGTACTATATTAGGGTGTTGGGGTTTACAAGGCCGAAGAACCACTAAACCCTGAGTGAGCGACGAAAGCCTTAAACCGTAAACCCTCAGTGCTGGTAATGTCTAGAGTCTAGATTGCCTGCAGACCTCGCCTAGACTCGTCCGAGAATGAGTGTCAAAACCCTCAACCCATCACGGAGACAACGGACTGAGAGCTGAGCAGCAGGTTTCCTGTGCCTCCCTTCCCGGGAGTGAAGACCCGCATTTCAACCCCAACATACCACTCCCCCAATCCCGAAACGCCATCCCAGTGCCCCAATCTTGCCCCGAGGTTTAAACACCCGCCGAAAGCCCAAGACGAGCAGCTCGGCTGCGAGGGCGAGTGCCGTCGTGAAGCAGGGCTTCAGGGTTTCGGGCCCGCGGTGTGGATCCTCAACATGGTAGGGACGACTTTCGCAGCTCTTCGTGACGGGGTGTAGTTTCATACGTGCACATAAGCTCCGTTCTGTTTTTATGTGTAACTATTCAGGCCACTATATTATACCGGGTGCCCTTTTTCGATATTGCCAACTCTGAGTCTGTTGTCGACAGCTGTTGCCCGGGTGCCCAGAGACTCCAATGTCCAATGTCCCTTAATTAAGGAATGCTCCTTAAATCATATTAGGGATCCTACTATAGTTTAAGGTATGTTCCTTAATCAAAGGGTCTCGGAGTGGTGAGTGCTGAGATTTTTACTGGATGTATGTGGGTAGCTCTCGAAATTAGGGCCCCTTTCAGGGTCAAAGGGAACCAACCTCTTACAGGTGGGGAAAAAGTGAAACAGTAATAGTAGCACTCACAATGATAATTCTCGTGTTAAAAGCACTGATCATGCGCCTTGGGTTCCTTACTATGACTGTGCTGTCATATGCCCGAAAGCCTTATTCTCTTCAGCAGCAAGGGTCCTACAGTAAACCTTCTCACAAGCATCCCATAGCCCGGCCCCGTTTAAAGGGTCCTTAAGCCTGAAGAAGGGCCCCTAATTCAGAGAACTACTTGGAGGATCATGGGACTTAGTAAGTACCTTAATTGGGCTTATAAGTAGCTATAAGTATAGTTACCCTAATTATAACCCTAGTTACTAAGTCCCATGATCCTTCAAGTGCCCATATGGTTTCGCTGGAACACCTGCAATCCCAGGGCTGTTTTTTGTTGGTACAGCTCCTTCAGAACACTGCCGTTGTGTCGCTGCAATCGCACGTCACTGTGTGGACATGGTTTAGCCGAAGTTAGGCTTGGCAGCATCTTCGCCCATAAACTCCTAAGCCCCAAACCCCAAAACCCTAAGTACGAAAAGCCACCATGCATAGTTTTGCGCTTCAGCATGACCCTAAACCCTAAACCCTAAACTCTAAACCCCTCAGAGGAGGCTCCGGGACCATGTCGCTGAAGATGTCGAAATCCATGTCGCTTCCAGGCCATCAGAAGCTCCAACCCCGAGTTCCCAAAAACTCCAATATCCCTTAATTAAGGAATATTCCTTAAATCATGTAAGGGATCCTACTACAGTTTAAGGAGTATTCCTTATTTAAGGGATATTGGAGTCTCTGGGTTCAGGGTTCAGGGATTGGGCATTGGGTTGGCGCATTCGGGGTTGAGGGGCTTTCTTACAAGGCCCATGCAATCGTAGGCTTGTGTGCAGGCCCAGGCACTCATGAAGCCATTCTGGGCATGGATCGCAGGGTAGTCCAGCTCAGAGACTCCAAGCGCCGCCTATCGAAGCTTGAACGGCGGGGTTGCAAGCCTAGACAGCTAACGCCACCAATGACCGTCAAGTTGCAAATCGAAGACTGTATTCGCCCTAAACTTAGCAAGCCTAAAGCACTAAACCCTAAAACCCTAAAGCCCAAAACACCAAAACCCTTACCCTTAAAACCCTAAACGCTAGAACCTTAAACCCTATAGTATCCCTAAGCCCTAAACCCTACACTGTTTCCCCTAAAACCTTAAACCTTATAGTATGAATACACGAAGCCGAGTTCGAAAATCCAAATATTCGGCACATGTGCTTCGCAGAGCACATGCACCCAGCCATATACTCTTGTTCAAATGCCGACTGAACCACCCTACCATGCGGGCTTGTCCTTGAATCTCGACCTAGGAGGCAAACCACTGCATGAACCGAAACCCTAACCGGCCCCGCAAACTCCTAAACTCGTGTATAGTTTTTTTTGGGAATCCGTGCCTGCTACGTGCGAGTGCGCGCGTCGAAACCCTATACCCTAAAGCCCCGTGCCCTACACCCGAAAACCCCAAACCCTAAACCCTGGACCTTGAACCCTACAACTAAACTCTAAACCGTCTAAACCCTACACCCAAAACCCTAAACCCCGAACCCTAAACCCCAAACCCTACACCCTAAACCCTGAAGCCCTGTACCCGACCCCCCTAAACCCTGCCTCGAGGACTCTGGAAGATGGGCACCGAGCAGCCGAAGGGCATGACTGGGCATGCTAAGAAGGCTCAGGGGGGGGTTTAGGGTTTGGGTTCAGGTTTTAGGGTTTAGGGTTTAGGGTTGAGGGTTGAGGGTTTAGGGTTTAGGGTTTGGGTTCAGGGTTGAGGGTTGAGAGTATAGCCAAGAAGGGGCGGCGGGTCCGTTGGTATGATTCATGTGGCGTCTCAGTGAAGATTACTGCTGTGTCGACGATGGATGTTCTCAGGCATCATTCTCCCGATGATGGTGGTGACGATGATGAAGATGATGGTGCTGATGATGTTGATGATGGTGATGATGATGGTGGTCATTCGGATTTTAGTATGCGTTGTCGTCATTCTGAACAGTAAAGACATGAAAAGGATGCTGTATGGCGCATCATGGTCGCCATTCCTTATCTTCATTACCTGGCTTGTTAGTGCATCATTGTCATAGCCATTGGTGGCAAAAGTTGCTGTACTGTTAACTTTCTTGCGGGGCTTGTTTTGCCTTTTACGAAAAAAGAGTGCCCAATAAGTGTTTTACGGTTGTTCTGGAAATCCAGAAGTGGTCGTCGTCTTGGTTTCAGTTTTTTCAGAAAAAAAACGCAAACATAAAACAAAACGATTCATCCATATCCCCTCTATAAGCCATATTCTAGCTGGGATTGTGGGGGTAGGCCGGGATGGGACAACTACCACAGGACCCTGATCGGTTGGTGTCCATCGATTTCCCGGGTGCCTGGTCATGTCACTGTGATTTTGTTGTGCAAACTAGGCAAGGCCTCGATGCGAGTCATGCGAGACTATTCAGACATGCTCAGATTCTCAGATGGCTCAGCGGCTGACATTGTTCTCCAGAGACTCCCACAAAGCACAATGCCTGGTCATGCTGCCGTGATATTTTGTGAAACCTGAAGCCGCACTGAAGCCTAGGTTTGTGTGAAAATATTATGATACTCAGGTTACTCAGGTTCTCAGATGGCTCATCGGCCACTGTTGTCACCCAGAGTTGCCTGTTGCAATCAACAGCTTTAGGACAGGCCCATTCACACCGCCACAAGCCGCCACAAACATACCAACCTCGGCACACCGCCAGACCGCCACAAGCCACAAACATACCAACCTCAGCCAACCTCTGCCGTCCCCGCGCCCACACATGTTTCCTGTGACTCCTGTGGCATGTGGGATCCACATCGTGCCGTTCGCGCAGCGGAAGTCGCGAAGAGGCTTGGGCACGAGCTGAGTTGGGAGTCGGCCGGGGTGGGACTCACGGGCTCACTTTGACTTGAGCACAGGGCACTTCTTCGCCGTGGCATGCAGTTTGGGGTTGTGGTTTCGACTCGTTTCGACGGTGTCGGTATGCTGCGGTATGCTTGTGTGATTTCACATGTTCAGGTCGTGGCTGCCACCTTCTGCTGCTGGGCTTCATGGAGCTGTGACGTGGAAGAGGCTTCCTGGCCAGCATTTCGGCAGTGATTCTGGCAGGTCTTGCAGGTTCCTTCAAGGGTTCCTCCTACATACCGACATCATAACAACATATTATCCCCACGGTCCCGACTCCCGACTCTTCTCGACTCGCCCAGGTTGGATGGCTTGACTCGTCGCTTCGCGCTTTGGCCTCAGAGTGATGTGCAGCCTTGGAGTTTCACTAGGAGTGCAGGTAGATCGCAGGGCGTTTTGCAAGGGTTTCTGACGAGGGTTTGGAGGTTTGTAGGTCCTCCTCCACCAATTGGGGTTATTACGTTGCCCTATGTTCCCGGTATCCCCGGCCTCGGCCCCCGCCCCCCTTGCCCTCAGGTACCTCATCGCTGTCATCGCCATCGCCGGCTCTCTTCGCAACGCTTGGAACCCGGAGTTGGAGCCGGGGTCTAATGGCCCGGCCTTCTAAATCCATAACATTCAACCACCCAAACGTTCTACAAAAGCCTCCTCCTTACCTGCAGAGGGATTGTTTGCGGGGATGCGGGGGTTCGGGACTTGGGATTTTGATTGTCTCGGTGCCCTTGGGCCCTTGGGTCCATCCTTACATGCAGGAACCCTGCACTGATATCCTTACGCTTGCCGCCCAGGCTGGACCTTATCATCTTGGGGCCTCGGGCCCTGGCCTCGCTGGCCGCTGGCCGGTTTTCTGGGTTTAGAGCTGTTCGACGGTTGTTGGTGTTGGTGTTCTTTGGGTATCAGGTGGCCGGCCGGCCGTGCGAATCACTGAATTGGTCGTGCTGTAGACTGTAAGCTATGGAAAATAGCTTGTCAAGTCCAAATCCTCAAGTGTTTTCTAGCTCATGCTTCCCGTATCTTCCCCTGATAAACATAAACATGGAAGCCCCGAACTTTCGTGTAATGACAACCTAGAGCCCGAAAGGGACTCTGACTCTGATCCGACTTTCTCCGCTGTGGTTGGCCGCGGGATCAATTTCTGTGTGCTGACACGTGAGTCTATCTCCATGGGCCCTGAGAGTGCTCTGCTTCAGGCTTGAGGCTTACTGTGGCCTGTGGTTATGCAATTGAGATGCACTTTTGAGGTGCAGCCGCAGCCTCCGGAGCGGCGCCGGCACGCCGATGGCCACTGATCGTCCGGATGCAGGCTCCAACACTCCAACAGGGCTTGAAATTTCAAAATGTACTGATAGTCATAAACAACAACATACCTCCCGCGCCCCTCCCTGTAACCCTGGGTAAGGTGTTAAGTAGTTTGCGGGAATAGTTGGGGTCAAGGGTTGAGTTTGGGGTTTGGGATGTGTTGTTTAAGGGCTTTCGCCTGGATAAGCTACGCTACGGTTTAGGCTGTTCGCCTGGCGGTTGGGTAGCTCCTTTCATGCATAGCTCTAACTTCTGCATCCCACAGCCCAAACCTAAAACCCTGAAGCCTCCAATGATTGCACCAACCCCTCAAAACCAGGGGACCGATTGGGGACCACTGACCACTGTGGGGGACCCGGGGACCCACTTGCCAATGATCTTCGGCCGGCGTTGTGGTTCAGGCAGCACAGCCCAGCAGCATCACGGCATCCGAACAATCTGAAGGTCTGCATTAGGCAAGCATTGAGGCAATCTGATAAAGGCCTCGGTCACCTTTGTCCTCGCATAGGCATAGGCTCATAGGCTTGCCATTCGCCATCCCGCATCCTGCGCCCTGCGCCGCGCCGTCATCCGCCTGTCATGAAGTTGACTCCGGGGGAAAAACGCACCATCCTTGTCATAATGCGGAAGCTTTCGTACAGGCACCTTCGCGCTTCCTGCTTCGAGGCCGTTGGAGTTCTAAAGAACCTGAAGCCGAAACTAGGGCCGACACCCGAAAAATGTTGTTCAAGTGGTGAATTCAGCTTCCCCAGGGAGAACTTGCCTCGCATGACAGCGACGACGAGAGGAAGATGTTCGGCGCCGTCCAGAACGAGCTCTGCTCGCAAATCCAGCAGTTCACAGACAAGGACCTGTATGAGATCGACAGTCGCACCAATCGGCGCCGTCGTGTTCGCTCCGCAGCTGTGCCCATTGAGGTCACCGAGAAGATTCAGGCCTAACTAACAGCCCAAACTTCAAAACCCGAAGTCCCGAATCACCGTTCTGCTAGTCTACACCGACCCGAACACCATAGTGACCCGTGTCTTAAAGTCTTCAACCTTTTGATGTTGACTTCAGCTTCCGCCTTCCGCAGGGAGAGTCGGCAGAGCCCAGCACCGGCGGCAACGATGATGAGGATGACTCGAGCCCGGAGACGAAGAAGAAAGAGAAGAAAGACAAGCAGGAGAAGAAAGACAAGAAACGCAAGTCGAAGAAGAGCAAAGACAAGAAGGACAAGTCGAAGAAAAAGGACAAGTGATGACAGTGAGGCAAGGCCTATGATGCAGGCGATGCACTGGCGCAAAAAGAGGGAGTCTTTCTGTCTCCTCCTGCTGCACTATTAAAAACAATTACAACAGCAGCAGCATCAACCGCAGCAGGAACAGGAAGTGTGATCACTGTGATCCCCCGATGATTCCCTGTAAGCCTTGCCTAAGCCCATCTACACTGCCAGCAAGCTCAAAAGCCTGGTTCAATGACTTGAAACCTTGGGTGCTTTGGGCCGCAACAACAGCAGCAGCAGCCACAACAGTCACGACACAGGAGCAGAAAGTATGAAATCTCCCGATGATTCCCGAGGCCCTAAGCCCTAAACCCCACCTGAGCCCATGTACCCTGACCCTGCCCGCACTAGAAAGCCCTGATAAACTCACATGATCCCCGATATCCCTGCGCAGCCGAACCTTGAGTGCTCTGGGCAGGTGGCCGGGGACGCCGGGCCAGACGAGGAGCGCAACAGCGAGGCCCTTCGACGAGTTTGATCGGCTCGGGGGTAGATTTTCGGTGTGTAGGCCGCAGTTGGTGGTTTATGGGTTTAGGGTCCGACCCGGGTAATAATTTCAGAATTGCACCCTGATTGCCCTGATTGGTTAATTGGTTAGAGCATCCTTGCACGTACCTTTGCTCAGTCCAGCAGCAAGGAGTTTCGGGAATTTCAGTAGCCGTAATTTTGGGTCATTAGCCCTCCTACCGGTTGAATGATTCGGTGAAGTATTCGAGAAGAGGCAGGGCTCAGCCTTGTGGATAAGCCTCCGTGCCCGTGCTTGAAGGGTTCTGTGCTGGACTGGAGTTGTAGCTAGCCTTGTGAGCTCGAGATTGAATGGACAGGCCGAGTCGAATGTTCGGCTGATGCGTGGGAGCTTTCAGGGTTCAGGGTTGGGTCGGGTTTGACCGGTTTGGGATTTCCTCGTTTGATTGCTCAAGACTTCGCACCCTGAGTTGTGCGAGCGAGGCCCAGCGAGGCCTGGGTTCTTTTGTGTACACGACCGTCCAACTACATTAAATTATCATGTCATTACTAGTTACTAGTCACTACCGGCAGCCAACAACAGCCCAAAGCTTGTTATACCGTCGCGGGTATAAATCGGTATAAACAACCTCTAGGTCGCTAGCTTTCTGGTGCGCAAGATGTCGCTTCCAGCTGGTGCGTGTGAGAGCTGCTGGAACTCCAGTCAGCCACCCTTCGAGCACAACTTGCGTACGGGCAGCATTCCCAAGCAGAAAGATGTCTTGCTACGGAGCATACAGGCCATGGAACAGGATCGATACAGCGCTTCTCAGCTTGAGCAAATGCAAGTGAAAGAACTGCGGCATCTGTTCAAGGACCTCCAGGGCACGATCCCGCATGTTTGCAATCCGACTTTGTGCCTGAACAGAATTGGTGGTTGTGCGTAGCCGGCGTAGCCGTAGGCCACTATCTCGCACGCTTGCCTTGATTGGTGTGCGTAGCTTGCACTGTATTCTACATATGTGTACGGTATGTACTTGGTATTAATTGAAACAAGCTTAGTTATAGACTGTAGCCCGAGGCCCGAGACCGTCCCTGGATTGTCGGCTGCTAAAGTGATTTCCGGTTTCACTTGTTGCATCAGACAACACAGTCACACAGTCTGGGATTGATGGATGGAAGTTTCGAAAGCGTTAACTTCTCATCACTCACTAGTGAATAGGAGGGTCCAGACGGTGTGGTGCAGTGCAGTTGCACAATGTCCTGCTTAAGCTTAGAACAGCCGCCAAGGTCTTTCTCCAACCTTGACAAAGCTGCCTTGGTAGGTCGTTGCCAACAGCATGGCCTGGATGTCGGAAACCGCAGAACGACAAAGGGTATGATGATGAACATGCTTCGACATCATTGGTCTGAGCAGGTAGCCTTGGCAACGGCTTTGCAGTCAGGTGCACATCGGGACAGTGATGATAACCAGGCTGTTGATCATGATGTGAATAGGTGGGCAGCAGGCAACAGACATGACTACGAATGGTATGCGGAGGCTGCGGAGTCGGCTCCGGGGGGTCCGGAGGTAGCTTCATCAGCAACCTCATCAGGAGCTTCATGGCTTGGGGTTGACAACCCCGTTTCTTTCTCCTCAGACTCGTCGCTGCAGCTAGCGCGCATGGAAGCACGCATCGTGGCTTACGAGCAGAAGCTATCCGACTTGACTCGGGAAGCGCAGCAACTTCGTGCCCAGTTTGAGTTCCTTAAATCTGGCAGTGTTTGATTATGTTGTTACTATGTTACTTGATCCTACCCGAGTTGGAATGTAGAACTCAAACAGGTCCCTGCGCATGTACACTGTGTGACTGTGTCACTGTGTTCCACTGCCTGTGTAGAGGGCCAGCTGCTTGACTTCTTCTGCAGGCATGCAAATTTTGGGTGTGTTGCACGCATCGGTTGTATCCTGCACATGACCGTGACAGAGGGCCGGGGGCCGGGGTTGCTGACAGTTGTTCCTCTAGACAATGTGTGGTAACTTTGTAGTCGATCTAACTCCTTTTGGAAGAATAGCTAGGCGAAGCGACGCGGCAACACTCGACATGTCCAGCTGCTAGTCGTGTATATACATGGCACAAGTGTGTCGGATTTTGGTCGGGGCCTTGCTCCACGTAAAAAAGGTGCCTTGCTGCGAGATTTACCCATTGCGTTCGTGGGAAGTTCGTGGTAAGATGACAAGGAGACAAGGAGGTCATGTTAGCCCGCTGTCCTTCTGAATGAAGGCCCCGAATCTGCCCTCAACCCTGCAATCAATCAGTCAGTCACTGGGTCAGGTGCAGCCAGTGCAGCCGCTGGGCCGCTGGCCGCCGGGGATGCTGACGATGCTGCAGGCCGGTGACACGGAGGTCGTGTTAGCCCGTTTTCTGAAATCAGCGATTCCCGAGTCAGATTTTCCGCGGTCGGAACCGGAGCTGAAGCTTGCATTCTTGTCTGGCGTGGGCATGTTCAGGCAGCTCGACCTAAGAAGTAACACGCAGGACAGTATAGTGGTTCAAATCAAGGATTCGTGGTATGTGCATGAAACCATGAGGCCAGGGACTCTGGAATGCCTGAAGGCTTCACGTAGTTCAATCGAATTGGTCCGGTGATCCTAGAGCCTAGCGCTGTTACTACTTCCGCAACCGTACGGCCAGAGGAAGAAAAAAGTGCTATATCTTCGGAACTTCGGAATGAAGGCCCCTAATTTGGTAGGATAATAGGATACAGAATCAATCCGCAGCCCTGCAATCAGCCACACCTGGGCCCTGGCCCCTGGGTCAGGTGCAGCCCGTGCAGCCGCTGCGCCGCCCGCCGCCAGGGATGGTAACAATGCTGCAGGCCCATGACAGAGAGGTCCTGTTTTTGCGCTTGCGAAAGCCATCTGCTCACTGTAGCTCTTGGGCTGCGCAGGAAAAGCCGCGACAAGGAACGCTGATAGAAAATAGGATCTGTCGTGCCATGGTCAAGCAGCTTCAAGAAGCTGAGCCTCAGAAGCGGCCGGTGTTCACAGCTGATGACATCGTCGGTTTCCTGAAGCACAAGCAAGTCACGCTGAACAAGCTCTACCGTGTGCAGTGGGTCTTTCATCAGTCAGCTTCCAGGATGCAGTACTGTGAAAAGTTTCGGCCGAGCCAGGTGTTGCTGCAAACATGCCGTATCTGATGAATCTTGTTATTTCTATCTTCCAGCTACTCATGTTCCGACTGTACCGTGTCTTGCGATACGCACATAATGGAATCCACGTGATGTCCCAATGGAAAGATTCGCCTTGGATCTAATGCACTACACATATGTACCGAGGCTTGTGTCGGGGCGAAGGAATTTTTGCAGCAGATCCAAGAGGTGCTGCAGTTCCGCGAGGCACAACGAATGGCGAAGCATGACCGGCGGCGAGTGTAGTCCCATGAGTCCATCAGTCATCAGTCCCACCAGGGACATAATTCATTCAAATTAGCTGCGCTGCACAGAGACCTTCAGTGGAGTGCTCGATGAAAAGGTTGATTGATGCACTCAGAACTGAGTGTAACCCGTCGGCAAGTTTACAAGGCCATGCTTTGCATGTCAGTTTTGCTGCAAGCTGCATCGGAGCTGTCTCATCTCATTCTTTCACTTGGGCACATGCTGAGTAACGCACATGGTAAAAGACACCGAGTGAAGTCAGACTGTCAGTCTGCTAGGATCAGAAATAAACAATCCCACAACCCTGCAATCAGCCACACCCTGGGCTTTGGTAACTGACTGGGCCCATGAAGGTTGAAGGCCACTGTATCTGCTAGGATACAAAATCAATCCCCGCAACCCTGCAATCAGTCACACCCTGGCCCCTGGGCCAGGTGTAGTCCGTGCAGCCGCTGGGCCGCCGGCCGCCGGGGATGATGACGATGCCCCAGGCCTCATGTCAGAGAGGAGTCAGCTACAACACGACGCAGTGTAATTTCGAAAGGATTGTATGAATATGAGTCATGAATCATGAACGTCTGACTTTAACTCGGGCTTTTGGTGTCTCGCAAACTCGCAGGTGTAGCGGTCTGCGGTATTCGTAGGTTGCGGCAAGGCTGAGGGTTTGGGCCTTAATTAAGCCTAGGGTTTATAGGGCCGAGGATTTCGGGTTGTGGATCTTCGGGTTTTACGTTTGAGCGTCTGTGGCTTTGTCTGAGGTTGAGGATCTAGGGCTTGGGGAGTTTAGAGCCCAGGGTTTTCGGGTTTTGGGGTTTAGGGCCTAGGTTTTTTCGATATCAGGACTTAGGATTTCAACTTCAAGGTTTATAAGACTGGTGTTACGAGAATCTTGGGTGGTATGAAGTATGGCATACACCAGAATTAGCGAGCCCAACGATATTGCTCGATCGGAAGTGCTGAAGTCGGCAGGTGCATCCACCCGGCAGAGGAATCCAGTTATGTCTCTGGGGAAACTACTGGAAGCGCTTCTTCTAACGCGCTTGCTTCGATCCGCTCTGTCCCTCCCAGAAGTACTGGTTCGTGCAATGGCGTATGTTGTCGGCTCCGTTGAGGCCGAGAGGCTGCGTGAAAGCATTTCCCAGCAACTTGTCCCAATTGGCAGTCCGTACTGTTTTAGCTTAAACGGTTTGTTGTTTGTGGCCCAATGGGGATGCAATCCTGCAGCTGACAGCTGAGGAAGGTTTTCAGTGTACCATCGAGTACACAATTGTCTCATGCTCGGCTGAAACTGGATGCTCTCCTTATGACTCTTCGCCGATCCATGTTTACGAAGCAGGAAACATTCGTCATGATATCCAGCGACTCAAGCCCTCAAGGAGGGCTTGACTACTTCATATCATTGGAGGATCGAATCCGCAATCCTGGTTTGATCATAGATGCCTCGCCAGCCGAGATTGCGGAGTGGTGCTTGAGCGACAACATTCAAACTGCTGTGCTTCCACTTTGCATAGTGGGGTCGGGAAATTCCGATTTGAGTGCAAAATTTGAAGCACTCTTTCACAGCAGCATGCTGGATGTGGGATGCCATTCATTGGCAGCATACAGCAGATGTGTCGTCGGGTTTTGCGCTGACTATGGTGTAGAAGGCCACCTGACACAAGCCCCATCCATCGACATCCAGAAGGTCCTGAGCAGCCGGGTTGCCAACAGCCGTGTCTGGCTGCGGCGGCGTGGCTACCTTCAGCTGGATGACGAACCATTGGACGAGGCATTGGGCAGTTTCGACATCTCTCGCACTATGTTTGTCCCTGGAGTCAAACACATGCTCGATAATGTCGAACAAGACATGCTCGGTGCTCTCGATTGGTATCCGTCTTTCAGTGAAGCTGGCCTGCAACAGCACAGTTTTCCTTTCATGTCATCATTGCAGCTTCAGTCTTTTGCATACTATTTGCCAAGGACAAACCAGAAGCCCACGTAGCATGTTTGCTGAACAGCGCAAAACCCTGGGCCCGAACCGCCACCTGCAGTGGACCTTCATTCCTAAACCAGATGATATCTTCTCAGTTCTCAGTAGCTCAGTAGTCAACCTTAGACCTGTTGGGGTTTATATGGCCCTGCCAAAATCGGAAAGGTTAATCTCGTGGGTCGTGGGCTACGATAATCAGCCTCTAAGGCTTTGGGTTTCTTATTGACTATACTTTACAATGATCGAGCCAAAAGTCTCACATTATTCAGGCTCCTATGCTACAGCCAGCACTTGATACCCTTAACCCCACCCCACCCTTGCAGTTTCACGGTTTCAGGCTGTTGCGGGTTCGCCGCATGCTTGTAGCATGCTGGGTGTCCGGGCTGGTTTTGTTTTTACTTTGGAACTTGGGAACTTTGGGTTTTAAGACCTTGTCTCACCCAATCGCACCAATCCCGGATCCGCCGGATCCCCCGTGTCTTAGGAGATGTTGAAACCAGTGATTCTAGTGCTGCACCTCGAGAGTTACAGAGATCGCTTGGTGGTGCCTTCGGCTTGATTCGGCTTGATCAGGATCCAGTTGGCAGTTGATCTAGTTGGACTTTCGTGGTCCTCCACTTCTGTTTCATTTTGCTTCAGTGTGGATCCATGAAGCCATGAGGCAGGGATCGGATGCAGTGATGTTGAATTTTGATGATGGGTTTTGTTGGTGTGGAGTTTGTTTAAGTAGATCTGGGCCAGGGGCCATGGCCAGCCCGGCCAGTGGTGTTGTCTGAATGATAGTGAGACTCGTAAGTGAAGCACTCAGCAGTGCACACCCTCGCATGCCCAAGGCCGCTTGCTTTCCGCCTGGCCACGAGTTCCATGACTTGATGAGTTCTTGGGAGGGAGGACAGTTGGTGCACTGGCGTTGGGGCAGTCTTGTGACCTGTCTCCGTGCCCTCTTGCGCCGCGAAGGAGCGCTTTCTTCAGGATTCTCGTCTCGTTCGTATCAGACAGGAATCAGACACGTACAAGACATTGTGTATGTTGATGCGTAGGTCGGTCGGGTGCTGGTCATGTTCGCGTTACGGGTCCATAACTCAGGATGGGACGAAGCCGCTTTTGCACAAGCACGCATGGCAACAGATCAAGAGGACGCAGGCGCTGGCGGAACCCCCGCTGGAATCACTGGATCGATCGTCAGCCAGATCAGCAAGGCTGTTGCATCGCGACTTTTCTGGGCATATGCGCACTTCCTGTGCATTGTCGCCGGTGCAGTGGAGCAACAGAGTTCCTGGTGTGAAGCTTGCTCATGCCACGAAGATTTGATGATTGAGCAGACGAATTACAAGCGTCGGCTGAGAGCCGTAACCAAGGCTGTCCGTCATGCAGCAGCTGCTCCGGCTCCTGATCGCGGTGCTCTGATCAAGTGTCCTCTCAAAGGACGAAGAGCCCACGAGTTTGCCGCTGGTTCTTTCAAAGCTTTTACTGGAGAGGTCATGGATGTTTGCAAGAGCAAGGTGCTGGCAGTTGCTCTCCGAGTCGAAGGGCAGGACCGATCGAGACTCATCGACGACTTTTGTGCTGCCTCTGATACTTTGGTTTCAACTCTGCAAATAAAATGCGCCCACTGGCAGTTGCTCCCATGGAAACTATGCGGGCTGGCGTCTGAGGACGCCGAGCTCGCCAGGAAGATCGGCCGCGAGTGTCTGGAGCTTTTTGCTGCTTCGGTTACACCTGCAGCATCTTCCTCTTCAGATACGGCTCCACCCCATCAGCACGGTTCCCGGCACTATGTGTCCCAGCTCTTCCTGCAACCCGCTTCCAGGTTGCATGCATCATTTGGTTCCAATGAATGAGGCTGCCGCTGGTAGCCTCGCACAATGCCACGTATATATATGTATATATATATATATATGTATACATATGACCATATGTATACATATATATATATATGAATCTATATGTGAGTATGTATGTATGCATGTATGTATGTACGTATGTATGTAATGTTTGTATATATGTAAGTATGTGTGTATGTGCGTATGTTTGTATATATGTAAGTACGGGGGTGTGTGTGCGTATGTATGTATGTATGTATGTATGTATGCATGCATGCATGTATGTATGCATATATGTATGTATGTATGTATGTATGTATGTATGTATGTATGTATGTATGTGTATATATATATATACTCTCTTATGTAGTAACGTAGTATGTGTCCCCAAAGGGTCAAATCTTAATTCAGGATCTGCCGGGAGGGCTCCACGGTGAGCTCTTGGATTTCTTGGGCGGCGTTCCCCTGCGGACACTGCCGGCTCTGCGGAAATGGGTGGGAGTCTTGCGCCTTCTCCGGTGTTGCGAACGCGAAACGGAGGACAGTCTTGGGTTGCGGCACTTCATATTGTCGTGGAGCCGTGAGTCGTGAGAGTGTGTGTGTGTGTGTGTGTGTATACGGGAACATGTCGTTTATAAGTTGCACATTGGCACATGCACATGCAATGCAAGAAACAGTCTTGGTGCTTGCAAGGAACTTCGAAGAACCATCCTACGTCCTATGTTGTTGATGCCCTTTGCCGTTTGCTGATACTAGGACTAGGACTCGAACAAATATTAATTAACATTCACTTGGATCTTGCCTTGGCAGGGCCAGCACCGCTCCATCAAGCAGGTTTTGGCCAAGTCGCCGAACTCATCTGCCTCCTATATCAGCACAGAGTTGAGACATCCTTTGATGACCCATATGTTCGGCAATCCAACGGCTCACTGGCTGGAGTGAGCACAGAGTTTATACGTTGTGTAGGTTGGCTAAGTGTCGCTGGCTCTTTTCGGTTCTGATAGGCTTGGAAACATTAGGACATGCTGGACCCCAGACCTCCGACAGCTCAATCCCGGAGTCCTGAGTCAGGCCTTGGCGTCTGCCGCGCAGGAGCATCAGAACTTGAACACCCAGAGCGGCCTGTCGTTGTTCGTCGCGCAGTCTGTAGGTGGGCCGCAATGTGTTTCCAGACTGCATGTTATGGTGGGGTGCTGCTGGGTGGGTCCGGGTGGGTGGCTTGAAGTCTAGAAGACAATGACACAGTCCAGCCAGCTACTTGCGAGTTTCGACTTAGCCAAACATCCGAGCCCGAGCCCCGAGCCAATCTTGGTTACCTTTGTTCTGCTCCATAAGTACCGTCCCAGGTGCAAGTGGGAACGATGTCTTTCAAGATCATGAAACGTCTCTTGTACGGGCGCAGCTTGCAGTTTACGGTCGGTGCCACCACACGCCCGGAGGTGCCACAATCATCTGCGGCAGTCACCAGGGCTCACAAAGCACAAGCCGTTCAGCAGGTCCGATCGAAGGCCAAGAAAGACGATGAGCTGATGTGGTTGCTTCTGCAGCATCTGCGGGAAAATTTGAGTTCATCTTCGTGGTACAGTCTGCCTCGAGAAATGCTTGAAGAGCTGAAGATTCAGAAGCTGGGACAGGCTTTGACATCTGCCTTCAGCCAATCAAACACTGGGCCGGTTGTGGGTGCCTTGCCATTGGCAGATGCGACTCACTTCCAACCGATCCGGGACCTCCGCTCGGCCGGCAAGCTTGCTTTGCAGGGCAGAGAGACGGACAGTGTTGCTGTCAAGACACCCAGCAGCTCATTCTTATGCATAGAGCCTGATGACGATGATGGTGTTGTACTCTCGACGTCGCGACACAAGCGAACTCCATCCGGTCGCGAACCTTCGTTGGTTCTTGGGGACACATCGTTGCAGGACTTAGTGCAGCAGGCTCGTCGCTAATAGTAGCCGGGGAATAGTAAAACAAATGTTGGAACAAGTTGGACCTTCAAAGCCTCTGAAAGTCCCGAGCGTTGAACACCAGGTGGCCAGCGCAGGCAGAGGAGATGCTGATTTGGATTTGGTGGTCTTCCGCATCCCTGACAAAAGTCCTGCCGCAAAGAAGAGACCACTTGGAGCAGTCGATGATGTATCGCCGACAGACTTTTGCATCCGTCTGTACACCGTTCATTCGACTTGCAGCAGATCAGACGAGGTTTGTGTCAGCATGCACGCTTGCACGGAAGTGCCCCTGGTCCGTCTCCTCGGCCATTCGGGCGCAGACCGGACGTTGTCGCAGCGGCTCATGGACAGTATGCTGCAATGGACTGTGAAAAGCGATGTCCAGTTTTACTTGCGAGATCCGGCAGGATGTCCCTCTCTTGCCGACAACGCCGGTGCTATGGAAGTGCTACAGGAACTTCTGAATGCCGGGGCGGTCCATGGTTCCGACAAGGCTTTCCCAGTCGTCGGCCTGGATGAAGCATACGATTCACAACTTGCGGCATTGCAGGCTGCAGGCGTGGTTGTGCGTGGGCGAGTTGCTTCCGGGAAGTCTGCCGATTCTGCCAATTCGGATTCGGAAACCCTGCAGCTTGCGGCATCTGCTGTGACCGAGAGAATCATTTTGCACAACAGCCGGCGCGCCTTCCAACCACGCGTCGGGGTCCCGTGGAAGTACAACCTCTTGCAGCCGAAGCGAGGTATCATGCCGAGTCAGCTGGAGGTGTTGATGTTGCTGCAGGATCGTGGTTGGACTCGGACACAGTGGACGGGAAGCTCGAAGGAGCTGAAACAAGCTTTTTTCGAAGAAGGCCAGGCTAGCCAGTGAGTCTGTCAATGTAAAATTGTAGCAGAAGCCCACAAACATTCACTAACATACTCGTCGGTGACCTGATATATTGGTAAGAATCAAAAGCACACCGGCACTGCGGCACACCTGTTGTCTGTCACTCAGGCCAAGAACGTCTGTATTACTCTTCAGACATTTGGTACTGGCTCGCGCTGCTCAACAGTGATGTTGTCGGCAAGGTTTACCACGGCCAACTTCAGGCGTATTACCACACGTTGTATGTGCTGGCTGTGGATGATGCAAGTCGCCTCTGCGAAGTCCTCCCGAATAAAACTGCAACGTTCTATAGGACTGATTTTTTGGACGATGTGGAAGTTCTTTTCAGAACGCTCGAAGCCCAAGCCCTTGAAGCCCAAAGCCCGTGTAGCTCCGCAACCCCCACAGCCAGACGTTCCACGGATGTGTGCAGGACCTTGATCAAAGGCGAGGCCTGCGCTGCGCCAGGTCGCCCTGGCGGGGTGGATGCTGGCTTCGTGCTCCTAGATCTTGAGGATGAGGCCTGTCGCCTTACACTGTAAAACAGCGGTGTGCTCACGCAGACGTCTTGCAGTTCTCTAGTCTCTTTCTGAGACCCGTCGTTTGTGGATTTCTCATTTCACCTTAGGGGCCTTCTGTGTGTTGTGTGCGTGTCATATTCTCATAGAGGTACCATGTTTCTCTTTGGCAATCAAACATTCAGCGAGTCGGTCATACTTCGGCCAGTCGACTAAATCGACTACGTTGTTCTTTTGTGACCTGTGTGTTGGCTTGATTATCTGCATTGCAGATATGAGCTCATCAGGCATCAGGAACGGAATTCAGACTTTGTATGAAAACTTGTTGCTATGTTGCAATGCTGGCGATGCAGTTTCTGAACGCAGGTTCCACATGCAGGGACGGAGGATCAGCCGCGGCCCAAACGTGCGCGGGGCCGTGGTCGCGGTCGCGGAAGGGGCTCAGGGAGAGCTTCTGCTGCTGGAGCTGGGACATTTGATGATGCAGCAGCCGATTTGCAGCATAGAGTCGGACAGAGCAAGCTGCAACGATGTCGACTGGTAACAAGTAACGAATATGTCAATTAAAACAGAAGACGAATGTATCTTCAACCATATTGTCTCGTGCGCTGCTGCAGGCTGGAGCTGCGCCCGTACCGGCAAGGGCGCCTGCGGCTGTGCCCGTTGTGCATGACAGTGATAGCGACATCGAGGCTCTGCAGCTATGATTGCGAATTGCAGCATGAGTCGTGGTAGTATCAGACTGCATCTGCATGGTTGTGTCGGTTCTGGCATAATGATGACCGTGACCGTGATGGCGATTACACTTGCTTGGCAGATTTATGCATGCACGCGCACACACACGCACACACACACACACAGACACACCCCACACCACACCACACCACACCACACACCACACCACACAC
>CAJNDT010000358.1:70636-294556 GCA_905221615.1 Symbiodinium sp. CCMP2592
GGCATAGCCACGGGGCCACCAGGCATGGGGTCTGATGAGTGGGTTTTAGGGCCCTGCAAGGCTGTACAGCAAGTATCGTGCTGTGGGGATGGCATGTGTTGCTTCAAGCCTGGACCCGGCCCGGTTGTCCTGTTGGCGGCCTCAGAAATCATGTATGATGATCATTTGATGGCTTTCTGGCATGTGCTTAAATCCACCTTCCTCGAAATGGTTCGATCTGGGACAAGCCGACGCAATGACGTCGCCGGGGGACCCTGGCCACGGGGCATTTGCGCAGCTGGTCGAGAGAAATGCTGCAGTGGAGTCAGTGGAGCGAGTCGAGCGATTGCATCAGCGTCGCATCTTGTGATCCTGATTCCTGATACTTTACACGTGTTTACATGAAAGCAATTCCTTGTTGCCGGATATTTTCGTTGGCTTCAATGTTTGTTGGATTGCCTATACAGCGTCGAAATATATTGAAATCATATTGAAATTATTGAAGCTTAAACCGATTTCGTTACAATCGACGGTCCCCTGTCACGTTTCTTTTTATCGTCCTTGGCATGTGAGGTCACTCTGTGTTCTTTCATATACTTTTCTAGGCAGACTTCGAAATGGTTTCATTGTGAGAGTACTCATTGTTGCTTGACGTCCAGGCCTCGAAATTTGTGCACTCGAAATTTAGACACAGATGTCGTTTTTCCTCCATCAGCGGAAAAAAGCACGGATCCCGAACACTTCTGGTGTTTTCCTCATAAACAAAAGGGCCAGAACACTTCTGGCAACCCTAACACCGGCCAACAAGAAAGTTAACATGCTGTACCGCCACGCCTCGTTTGCAAGTTGTCGCTATCATTGTATTTGTTTTATTCATGAGCCTTTTAGCATCATATTCTTTCGCAGGCCAGATTGGCAGAATACGCCTGAGATAAAAAAGCACTTTGCATCATCATGTCAAAAAGTCTTATTCTTCAGTGCCCTAAACCCTAAACCCTAAGCCGATTCTTCAGTATGTATTGCCTCAAGAAGGGTTTAGGGCCCTCTGGAAACCCTCAAGGGCTGACCGATTGGGGTTCAGGCGAGCATCTTGCTCTAAGGAGTGTCGCAGCAACGGTTACCAAGAGCCACAGAGGCTGATGTAGCTCCTGAGGTAGTAGTAGTTGTAGTAGTCGTCGTCGTCGTAGTCGTCGTAGTCGCAGTAGTAGTAGTAGTAGTAGTAGTAGTAGTAGTAGTAGTAGTAGTAGTAATAGTAGTAGTAGTAGTAGTAGTAGTAGTAGTAGTAGTAGTAGGAGGAATAGTGGGAGAAGTAGTGGAAGCTGATGTTGATCGTCATCATCACCGTCACCGTCTTCCAGGCCACAGGCGTCGCCATGCCGCTCCCGTCATCACCACCATGTCGCTTTCTACACTGATGCACTGTATCCTGCCTCTGTCGACGAGTTGCTGGAGAATTTGGGTTCGGTTTGCTCCTGTTTCCGTGCTTACGGCTTATACCAGTGCTAGCCGTCGCAGCTCCTTGCGTGAAAGCCTGCAATTATGTCGCAAGCGCCGACGCTGATCCCCTGTCTCGCTACTGCAGGGCATGGAGCCCTGGCATAGTCATAGTCCAGACCTAGACCCCAGACGACTGCCAACACTGTTTTGCTTGATCCTAAACGGTATATCCATAGATCCGGAACCCCTAACTGAAGGACCGTAAGCTTTCGTAAAGAAGACCCTCAGCCCCTATAAGAAGGCCCCAGACCCGCCTTCAAACAAGACCCAAAGTCCTTTAGAAACACAACCCTAAAGTAAAAGCCTGAAAGTTGGAATATGATTATCCTAAGATTATCCTACCCTGAAGCCATATTCCAACTTTCTGGAGTTCCCTCTAATCTCAGATAAATCAGACCCTTAGACCTTAACAAAAGATCCGGAGACCTTGAGACAAAAGAATCTCGACAGGTCCTTAACAAAAGATCCGGAGACCTTAAGACACAAGAATCTCGACCTGGCAGACCACCTTCGCCTTCAAAGTGGCGAATAACTTGTCCTCTGCGGTGGACCGGCAGAAAGGAGCTCCGAGTTGCCCTTCTTATCAGGGGCGTCCGAACTTGTTGCACGCATCTGTCCCCTAAACTCCCTTTTTTTATTAGGGGTTGTTGCACGCATCTGTCCCGCAAACTCCCTAAACCTTGTGTTAGTCCGGACCCGACGATTTTTCATGGTTGAGTTGGAACAAAACACTGTGATTTCGAAATGTCACTGGTAGTGGGTTGTGGGCTAGCCGCGGCTAGCCGAACCTAAACCCGGTAGTTCAGTTCAGGTTGGGAGAGTTTGGGGACAAGTGCAGCTGGGGCGGATGTGGCTTGTACGGAACCGCCATCGTTTGCATTTGGGTATCGGTTTTCGTGCACCACCTCAATCCCAAAACCCAGCTGCGGAAGCTCGAGCTGCCATGAATGCGGTTAGGGTTCAGGGTTTCGGCTTCTGTGGGTGCTGTACGACCCAGGGGAAGTGCGAAGCCTGTTGCAAAAGGCTTGGCTGAAACACTCTCCAAGCGCCTTGGGGAGGTTTCAGGGCTCGGCGCGTGGCCGTCAGGGCCCAGATGACGCTCGGGATGTTGTTCATGGTGAATGGTTGTGTGAATGAGGGTTCATGGCGCTTGTGCGTAGGGAAATGAAAATCTTTCCTCTGCTGGCGGCTGATTGACGGGGATGTCGAGTTTCGACTCAATCCGCTGCAGGGAAAGGCTTTTGCAACGGTGCCAGTGGGCGGCTCATATATAGTCTGTCAGCATGCCTACTGTAAACACTAAACTGTAAGTTTCCCATGCCGGATTCCCCCAGAACCCCGGAATGCATCACTCCTCCAGCATGGCTAACCTTGGAACCCCTAAGCCCTATCCCTGAGCAGGTAATACGCCTAGTGGGAACCGCTTACCGGATCATGCAGAGGGAAACAAACCGTACTTTAAAGGAGCTCCTGAGCCCTAAGCCCCAAACCACAGACCCTGAGCCCGAAACCCTAAACCCCGATTTCAGGGTTGGGGTCGACCTTAGACCCTAAACCCTAAACCGGACGGGACTGAGTTCTCGTCCTCTCCTGGTCTTCATGACCTTCTGGCTGGGACCCCGCGAACCAGGTGGAAAAAGGAGCCCCCCCCCAAAAAAAAACCCTAAACCGTGCTTGCAAGGAGCCCCCCTGAACCCTAAGCTCCCGAACTGCGTGCGGACCAGGACCCGTCCCGAGTTCCCACGGCCGCGAGCTGGCGGGCCTCTTGAAGACAGCAGGCCTTCTCTTTCTTAGTCTCGTAAATGTGTTTTGAGAGCATCTGGTAGGGTTTAGGGTTTAGGGTCTAGGGCTCCATGGAACAGCTGTGTTGAAATATGTTGAGATACTGCTATTGTGAGCCTGCGGTTTAGGATACGTGCATGGGGCTCCACGATTTCCAGGGTTCTTTGACCATATTACAGCTCATTCCGTGACGGTAGCAATCAGCTTCGAATCTAGTGACCTTTAGACCCGCAGTTTTTGTACAGGCACGCAGCGTTTCGGGTTTCAGTCATGAGGTTAAATAAGCGGCAAGCTCTTCTCTAACTCATGACTTGCCTGAGTAAGGCTTTACACTCAGGTGCTTTCGAAACCTCCCACCCCTAGGTTTATGAAGAGCGTTTCACTGTATATAAGTGTTTCTAAACTCTAACCTAAGCCCCAAATCCAAAGCGACTCGAAGTGAAGGAACTCCAGGCTGCAAAGTTTTCGGCTGTGAGGTTTGCCTTTGTTGTGCAAAGTTGGGGCGCTTGGTGCGGTGAGGGTTCTTGCAATTAGCTTGGAGGCGATCTTTTGCTTCCTATTCAGGAAACACCTGCATTGAGGATGGCTCTGCTCTCATCATCGCAACTGCAGGTAGGGCATGTTTACGTTCGAGAAGCCTCAGCATCATGGCTAACATAGGCCCAAACCCCTAAACTTCAAACGCAACACCTTGCAGCCCTAAACCTTTAAGCCTAAGCCCTCTAGTTGCCTTAGAAACCCTTTTAGTCATCCCGTTAATGGAACCCTCAACCCTAAATGCCAATCCCCTAGCCCTAAACTAAACCCTAAACCCTAAACCTCAAATCCTAAACCCTAAACCCGAAACCCCCAAACCCCAAGCCAAACCCAAAACCCCCAAACCCCCAGTGCGAGGCTGGCGGCTGCTGCACTCAGAGTCCCAGCCGGAGCTTCCGCCGACCGAAGAGGCTCAGGGGATGGGTCTCTGTGTATCTCACTTGGAAGGGCAGGGGACTGAGTAAGTAGGTCATAAGTAGAGTTATAAGTACCCTAAATGGAGTTACCCCAATTATAACCCTACTTATTACCTACTTACTAAGTCCCCTGCCCTTCCAAGCAGTGTGTGCGTATGTTCTTGGAAAGGTTGAATAGACTGTATTTCCCAGACCGAATGCATACATCAAAAAGAAATTTTTCCATTGTTAGTAAAGTATAATTATGAAAGTCATTATTGTCGTTGTTTTTGCGTTCATTCTTAGCACTGTTATGACAGGGCCGATTTAAGATTCAGGGTTGGGCGTTCGTGGGCTGATTCAGGATGCATGGGCTTGAGAAAGGTTTCGTAGGTCTAGTCTCGGGGTTTTGTGGGCTTTGTATGTCTGTAAGGGATCAAGAAGGCCTCTAAGGGTTTGAAAGGACGGGCTGTAGAAGGGCTCTCTGGAAGGGCATTTTATGGGGAATGTTCGTTTGGCGTTTGGGAATTTGTGGAAGTCAAAAGCAAAAGCTCAACCCAGCTTTTCCTGTCACAGGATATGATCCCGCGGAACATGCGCCAGCCACGAATTGCTCCGGCTTGGATGAAGCACGACAAGCAGGCTGAGATCATCTGGGGAAGGGCGCGGTTGGTTAGGGTTTAGGGTTTAGGGTTTAGGGTTTAGGGTTTGACATTATGGGTGGAAGGAGAGAAGTGCGCGGTTTAGTATTTAGGATTCGTGGGGTTGGATCAGAGAGGTTCCATCTCTAGACAAGGTTCAGACACCTGTCTACTAGACTGCCAGTCAGCTTCGGGGCCAAAAAGTGCGTCTTAGACGATTCTTATAGGAGCCTAGGGCCCAACAGTCCGGTTCAACCATCTGCCTTCAGGGAAGGACAACTGTGAAAGGTGCAAATCGGAGTCGGCCCAGGAAACTGGGAGTTTCCGAAAATGGGGGGGGGGGGGGTACCTTATTTAGGGGTCCTTATAATAAGGATCCTACTATTTAGGGTGCCATATTAGGGTCCCCTATTTTCGGAAACTCCCAACTAGGTACTTATCACCACTAAACGGCGAGCAGCCCGATCCCGTTTTCGCAAGGCGCCAGCCTTCCGAGTGGCCGACTGTCGAGCCATGCAACAGTCACGGCAATCACTAGTAGTAGGCACAAGATTAAATTGGTAATCACAGAAACACTATATAAACCCTCAGCCCTAAACCTTGAACTAGGAGTTCATGTGCCAGTAATGCTCCCCATGGTGGCCTGTGATTTGTGAGGTGCCCAGCCGCATCCAAAGGGCGTGTTGGAATCATGGAGTCGCGTTTCTATAGGGTCTTAAAAATCACCTACGTTCCTGATTATTATGATTGTAGTCCGAAATCCTGTTCTAATTCTGAAGGCCCCTACATTAGCCAGAAGAGGGTGAAGGGTTTAATAGGCTGAAAGACCAGCACCGGGAGCATCAATGATGGCAGTATTCGTGGCAATCGTACCATTAGAGTGATCGCAGGATTAGTTGTTCCATCGTCATACCGCCATGCTGCAGGTTCTTCGATTCTACGGCTTCTTCCAGGACCCTTGAAGTTGCATGTGCGTCCGCAGGCATGAGGTTTCGGACATGTTGTTTTTTTCTAGCCGGCTTTTGCTAGGGTCTCATCAGCCATGGGCGTTCGGACGTGTTTTGCGACGTTAGGCCCTGAACCGTAAACGCCCGCCCTAAACCCTAAACACCAACCACTCCAACACCCCAAGCGTGATATGGACCTTGTGTATATAAGTCAGGCGTCGCCTAAACGTAGTGGCTTTGATAGGGCCGTGGTAGCATGATGTAGCATGTCCACAGCCGAAGCATCGTTTCCTAGCCTTGAAGTAGCCTTTCGTCGTTGTCAGGGCTAGGATCACAAGTGTGAATCACAAGGGTCTTCGTCACTCTCGTCTGCAGTGTGGCATGCAAGTGGCTTCCATCATCATCATCATCATTGTCACCATTGTCATCGTGTTCATCGTTTTCCAGCTGGGAGCTAGTCCTCTTCCGCTGCGCACTGATGTCACTGCCGCAACACCCGATGTCAACCCAAATCCGAATCCTGGACCCCAAACCTCAGACCCAAAACCGGACTCAGGCAGAACCGAGTGATTAACTTCCGAAGCAACTCCCAGGAGACAGTGACCGAGCGCCCCGACGAGAACAGCCGCGTCCGGCAGGTATCCATCATGTTTCACATGGAGGACGGATGCCCTTCCAGAAGTCTGGCCGAAATACTTACCTTTGGTTAGTAGGGAATGGAAGAATGGTAGTAATAGTAGTGATAATTATAATTGTACCCCATTCCTCCATTCCCGACTAACTAAAGGTAAGAATATGGGGGTCATTTGTTTCGGGTCCCTTATATGTAGTCCGCACGCAATTAACTGTAGCAACATATAGCCACCAAAATCACCAAAACCTCATTCTCATGATGCTTCTCATCGTTACATCGTTAGGCCCTAAATGACTTTGCCGTACGAACCCAACTCCCAGCCTGCAGCATGGCATATTTTGCCCAGAACCGTATGCCTTAGGGTTCCTTACCATACTTGCAGCCTGAAATGTCACCCCAAAACATCCGATTCTAATTATTCTTAAAGCCCCCAAACCCCGAGTGCCACGTCCGGACAACCTCACGGATCCCTGCAGGAACACACTTTTCTGTAAGGCTCCTGTCTCGGGTGAGTGTGCAGCATCTTGATTTTTGGTTTAAGGTTTCTTGTCTAGGGATCTCCAAGAAAATCACGTGTCGCATTCCTTCTGAGGGGAGTTCGGCTGGAGAAGCAAAGCCCACCAAGATCCACTAAGAACGGCCCTACAGAATTCCCGAAGCCTTCATACATCACTTAATGAGAAGCATGCAACCCGTAGTAGAGGGGCACACCAGCCCTTGATCCCACCAACAAGCCTTCATCCTAGTGAGCCCTTGCTGGATTATGTAGACATCGCTAAATCCTGATCTTACTCTCTATCGAACCCCTCAACCCTTAAGCCTAATTCTCCCTCTAACCCCTCAAAGCTTGACCCTAACACTCTACACCCAAAACCGTAACCACCACAAAGCCTAAACCTTAAACCCTGAACCCTCGAAACAGCACAAGCCTGTGATACTAGTATAGTATTCCCGAAAGCATCGCGAAGGGTTCTTCCGTGTGGAACGCCGCAGCTGAGTACATAGATGACAGACATAGAATCAACTTACTTGATTCCATACTTTACTCTACACTCTACACTTGATACTTGACTCTACACTTGATACTTACTTACTTACTTGACGATTCCATACTTTACTCTACACTCTACACTTGATACTTGACTCTACACTTGATACATACTTACTTACTTGACCCCTATGACTGACTCTCTACACTTGACACTTGACTCTATGATACTTGACTCTACACTTGATACTTGACTCTATGTTATGCTTACGACTTACTTACTTACTTACTTACTTCAATCTACTTACTAACTTACTTGACACTTGACACTGGACTCTATGTTATGCTATCTCTATACTTACTTACTTACTTACTTGACTTTTACTTGACTTGCTTACTTATACTTACTATACTTACTATACTTACTACTTACTGACTTACTTACTGACTCTACTTACTTACTTATGATTATACTTATGATTACTTACTTATGACTGACTCTCTATGCATCTATGACTTACTATGACTTATGACTTACTCTCTACATCTCGGTATCTTAATATTTCTTTTAAAGGCGGGGGTGGCACCGTCGGGGTCCATCGGGAATGCAACCCTTCACAGGGATTCGCCTCCTCGAGCGTTCAAACGCTAGGTAAAGTGACACATTTTAGGCGCACCGCGCAACCCTTCCCAGGGATTCGCTGCCTCGGGCGTTCAAACGCTAGGTAAAGTGACACATTTTAGGCGCACCGCGCAACCCTTCCCAGGGATTCGCTGCCTCGGGCGTTCAAACGCTAGGTAACGTGACACATTTTAGGCGCACCGCGCAACCCTTCCCAGGGATTCGCTGCCTCGGGCGTTCAAACGCTAGGTAAAGTGACACATTTTAGGCGCACCGCGCAACCCTTCACAGGGATTCGCCTCCTCGGGCGTTCAAACGCGAGGTAAAGTTACACTTCTTGCGGGCGCCGCGCAACCCTTCACAGGGATTCGCCTCCTCGGGCGTTCAAACGCGAGGTAAAGTTACACTTCTTGCGGGCGCCGCGCAACCCTTCACAGGGTTTGGGTGCAGTTCAATTTTTTTTGCAACCCTTCACAGGGATTTGCATTTTGCAACCCTTCACAGGGATTGGCGTGGTCGGGTGTTCGAACGCGAGGTAAAGTTGCATTTTTTGATTTGCATTGAAATGAATTTTGCAACCCTTCACAAGGATTGGCGTGGTGGAGTGTTCGAACGCGAGGTAAAGTTGCAATTTTTGATGAGCATTGAGATGAATTTTGCAACCCTTCACAAGGATTGGCGTGGTGGAGTGTTCGAACGCGAGGTAAAGTTGCAATTTTTGATGAGCATTGAGATGAATTTTGCAACCCCTCACAGGGATTGGCGTGGTCGAGTGGTTGAACGCGAGGTAAAGTTGCAATTTTTGATGAGCATTGAGATGAATTTTGCAACCCTTCACAGGGATTGGCGTGGTGGAGTGTTCGAACGCGAGGTAAAGTTGCAATTTTTGATGAGCATTGAAATGAATTTTGCAACCCCTCACAGGGATTGGCGTGGTCGAGTGGTCGAACGCAAGGTAAAGTTACACATTTTGCGGTGCCCCGCGCAATCCTTCATTGAGAGGGATTAGCTTCCTCGAATGTTCTAATCGGAAGGTGTGCAGGTACTGTTGCATGGTCTTTGGGCGCTGCGTGTAACCCTCTGCATGGATTGGCGTGGTCCAGGGTTGAAACGTGTGTGCAAACTACTACTTGTATCCTTTCCGCCGTGCAACTCTCCACAGGGAGTGGCGTGGTCGATTGCAGGAACTTGCATCTCTGCGAGGTGCAATTGGCAACCCTTCAGAGGGATTGGCAGATGCATATATCGATAATATACGCACATATATATATATATATATATATATATATCTATCTTTCTATCTATCCATATATATAGATAGATAGATAGATAATAGATATATAGATAGATAGATAGATAGACATATATTCATGCGCCTGTACGGCGCGTACGCTGTCTTGCGACGGCGCAACGCGCCGCTGCCTGGCCGATGACCTGCAGGCTCGGAGCTTCTTCCTGCTTTGTAGAGGCTTTCTCCTTGCACACGTTTGACTCGCAGGCTGCCTGGTCGATGACCTGCAGGCTCGGAGCTTCTTCCTGCTTTGTAGAGGCTTTCTCCTTGCACACGTTTGACTCGCAGGCTGCCTGGTCGATGACCTGCAGGCTCGGAGCTTCCTCCTGCTTTGTAGAGGCTTTCTCCTTGCACACGTTCGACTCGCAGGCTGCCTGGCCGATGACTTCTGCAGGCTCGGAGTTTCTTGCTGCTCTGTAAAGGCTTTCTCCTTGCACGTTTGCCTGCCTCGTTTGGCTCGAAAGGCAGAAGAAAGGGAAGAAAGGGAAAACGCGTTGCAGTATTTTGCACACATTGCAGCATCTTACTACACCTAGTACGCTTCCTTGCCTGCCTTGACGCTGTCTTGCGAAAGGGCCGGTGTGGAGATTATTCTCAGCTTATTCTCATCTTCTCAGCTGACCATACTTAGGACAGTTGTTTGCCCGCCTCGACGCTGTCTTGCGAAAGGGTCGGTGCAGACACTTTTGCATTTGAACATACTTGGGACAGTGTTTTGCTTGCCTCGACGCTGTCTTGCGAAAGGGCCGGCGTGGACGCCTTCTTCCATCCCATGGATTCGCGGTTGCAGAAGTTCCGCGCCGGTTATGCCCAGCAGGGCGAAGACTGGCTCCGCACCGAGCTGGACAAGCAAAACCGGCAGGACCTGCGTGGGCTCTGTGTCGCTGCGGGTGTGCAACAGAAGTCTGCCGGGCACACGCTTACCAGAGCGGAGCTGTTGGAAGCTCTATCACAGAGCATTGCCGGGGAGCAGGCTTCATGGGGAAGCGGCGTTCTTGAGGATTGTCCATGTCAGCTTCGGTTGCAGTGAGGCGTCAGTGTCGTTGTCAGGTGGGATGTATTGTGCTTTGAAGTGAAGTAGTTCTTGCTGTCAGGCCGATGAACCTGCGTCGCAGCGAAAGCTGCAGGAGCTGCGCGCGGGTTATGCCGAGCAGGGCGAAGCCTGGCTCCGCGGCGAGTTGGGGAAGCACGGCAAGGATGAGCTGGTTGGGCTCTGTGTCGCTGCGGGTTTGCAACGACACCGTGCCGGGTGCACGCTTACCAAGCCGGAGTTGTCGAAAGCTCTATCACAGAGCATTGCCGGGGAGCAGGCTTCATGGGGAAGCGGCGTTTTTTAGGATTGTCCATGTCAGCTTCGGTTGCAGTGAGCTGTCAGCGTCGTCGTCGGGTGGGATGTTTAGTGCTCTGCAGTGAAGCAGTTCTTGGTGTCAGGCCGATGAAGCGGCGTCGCAGCAAAGGCTGCTCGAGCTGCGCACGGGTTATGCCGAGCAGGGCGAAGCCTGGCTCCGCGGCGAGTTGGGGAAGCACGGCAAGGATGAGCTGGTTGGGCTCTGTGTCGCTGCGGGTTTGCAACGACACCGTGCCGGGTGCACGCTTACCAAGCCGGAGTTGTCGAAAGCTCTATCACAGAGCATTGCCGGGGAGCAGGCTTCATGGGGAAGCGGCGTTTTTTAGGATTGTCCATGTCAGCTTCGGTTGCAGTGAGCTGTCAGCGTCGTCGTCGGGTGGGATGTTTAGTGCTCTGCAGTGAAGCAGTTCTTGGTGTCAGGCCGATGAAGCGGCGTCGCAGCAAAGGCTGCTCGAGCTGCGCACGGGTTATGCCGAGCAGGGCGAAGCCTGGCTCCGCGGCGAGTTGGGGAAGCACGGCAAGGATGAGCTGGTTGGGCTCTGTGTCGCTGCGGGTTTGCAACGACACCGTGCCGGGTGCACGCTTACCAAGCCGGAGTTGTCGAAAGCTCTATCACAGAGCATTGCCGGGGAGCAGGCTTCATGGGGAAGCGGCGTTTTTTAGGATTGTCCATGTCAGCTTCGGTTGCAGTGAGCTGTCAGCGTCGTCGTCGGGTGGCATGTTTAGTGCTCTGCAATGAAGCAGTTCTTGGTGTCAGGCCGATGAAGCGGCGTCGCAGCAAAGGCTGCTCGAGCTGCGCACGGGTTATGCCGAGCAGGGCGAAGCCTGGCTCAGCGGCGAGTTGGGGAAGCAGAGTCGGGCGGAGCTGGTTGGGCTCTGTGTCGCTGCGAGTGTGCGACGACACCGCGCCGGGCACACGCTTTCCAAAGCGGATCTGTTGGAAGCTTTGTCGCTGGGCATCGTCCAGGAGGAGGTATGACGGGGGGAAGGGGGGCGTGTGCGTGCATGTGTGTGTGTGTCTGTTTGTTTCCGTGCTTACAGGTGAATATCGAGGACCTCTTCACGGCAGATGGCTTGCGGCGCTTGGCAGGAGAGCTCGGGGAAAAGGCACCACCTCGAATTCGGGCGCGGCTTCGTGTCTTGCCCTTGCGGGCCGATGGACCCTGTATGCAGCGAGTGGCCGACGATCTGGGTGTGGCGTTTGAGGACGTGAGCAAGCAGGTCTTGATTCAGCGGATTGTCATGGCGTTGTGCCCCCTGCGCGTTCCGAGTGCAGACGGTGACATTAAGTACCTAATGTGGAGATCCCTCTACGCGGTTCGCAGAGCCGGAGCACGGGATGCTGCAGCGGTGGTTGCAGCTGCTTGCGACATCTTCGAGGATGCCAACGTGCGCCAATCCGCGGCTGCCTACTCGTTGGACATTGCGGTAGAATCATTTTCCGCGAGACATCTGTCTTCCGATTCGGAGAGAGATCTACTTGCGCAAAAGATTCTGGACAGTCTGCAGCATTGGTCACAGGTCGACACGGCGCTGTCTCGAGAAGTGAGTTCTACGTGGGAGGTTGCTGTTGCCGGCTTGAGAGACGCGACCGTGCCGTGTCTGACTTCTTCCATGCAGCATTGTCTTCTTGCAGCCGTGTTGGAAGATTCTGAGATAGTATACCTTGGGTTGATACACAGGGTGTCACCGAAGCCTGGGGCTCTCGATGAATGTCTGCAGCTAGAATCAATCTTTCTAGAGGAGGCTCTGGACCACCGTGATCCCTGCATTAGTCCTACTAGGCCCTCGTGGATTATCCGGTGTGAGTAGACACGAAATAAGGACCCCTAAGCCCGTGGCGTTCCCCTGGAGTCTGTTGGGTCGGCTAAACCACGCTGGCCTGTTGTGGTTTGAGATAAAGAGCGAAACCCTAATTCCCTACTCCTTTCAGAGACCAGTGTTGCGACTTCCCTTTGGGGATGTTGGTCGGCTGCCGCTATGTTTCTTCTTCCATGATACTATACCCTGGGTTGGTATAATGCGTGCTATGGAGGCTCGGGGCTCCCGATGAACCTTTGCAACTACAATCAGCCCTTTTCACGAGGCTCCGAACCGCCGTAACTCGTGTATGACCTCTCCCAGCACCTCACCAGGCCACCTCTCCGATGCTGACGACGAAGGCCGGGGAGGGTCGCCTGGGAAGAGTAATCCGGTCTAGGTCCAGGTTCCTCCCGCGCTGGCTCTCCACCCCCAACCCGACTCCGAAATGCTTCGTGATGCAGTGTAAGGTCTGTTGTTCTGCATAGATCGAAGTCAAATCGAAGGCTTCTGTGGTCTCACTTGATCTTGCGAACTCCCACGAACCAGTTGTATGTGTGTATGTGTGCTTGTTTGTTGTTTCTGGCGCCGCGACTTGCGAAAGTGCGGCTGCTTGGGCGGGGCAACCCTGCTCCTGAGGTTGCCTGCACTGCCCGGTCGCTTTGGATTCCTCGAGGCTGGGAGGGTCGGTCTAACAGAAACCTCTTCATTTCCTGAGTTTCCCACTGCGGACTGCTGGGCTTGGTTGGTTCAAGTTCAGAATTTCCGTTGTGTGGCCGAAAGGTCTTCGGGGTTCTGCTCAACCCGGTGTCCCGGTTTAGCTTCGTTGCCCACTGCTACTGTTTGGATTCTTGAATGATCCGTTCTTCCTCTTGAGAAGTCGCCATTGAGATGGCACACTTTGCAACCCTTCAGACGAGCTTAGCCAGCACCACTCCAAATGCGCGGCTTGTCTTGGCGGGACGGTGCCTGCGGCCTGTGCAAGCAACCTGCGAGTCCGTTGTGTTCGCCTAGGCAGCACTACTCCAAATGCGCGGCTTGTCCAACCCGCGAGTCCGTCGTGCTGGCCAAACGAGAAGCTGGCTCTTGACGTTCTGCCCTGCAGTCATCTTGGCTGCCTCGCCACAGAATGTGGCCGCTTGGAGGCTTGGACCTGCTCTGGTGGTATCAGCATGATGACAGCCGCGATGGCGCGGATGACGGTTCCTGTGGAGCGCCGCTAGCACAAGGGGTGGCACCGTCTGCAAGTCTCCACAGGGATTGGCCACCGTCGAGACGCGGGAGCTCCTCGATTGCTTGGCGCGTTAAATACTTTGCGGCATCTGGCGGGTTTCCTAGTGAAGTAGGGTGTTTCACTTCGGAACGGTGTTTTTACCAAATCCCTAATGACTGCACTGCCTTTCGCTGCTGGAATCCCGGCGCCACGGATCGCGCAGCAGCTCAGCGAGGTGGACCCGTTTGTGGTATAGGATAGATCTTAAATCCCCAATCATCCTTTGAGAGACCCGTGTTGTGACTGCCGCTTGGGAATGTTTGCCAGATGCCGCCGGGTTTCTTCTTCTGAGATAGTATACCTTGGGTTGATACACAGGGTGTCACCGAAGC
Source organism: Symbiodinium sp. CCMP2592 (assembly GCA_905221615.1). Lineage (NCBI taxonomy): Eukaryota > Dinophyceae > Suessiales > Symbiodiniaceae > Symbiodinium > Symbiodinium sp. CCMP2592. The sequence continues at coordinate 84,703 of CAJNDT010000358.1, forward strand.
CTGGGGCTCTCGATGAATGTCTGCAGCTAGAATCAATCTTTCTGGAGGAGGCTCTGGACCACCATGATCCCTGCATTAGTCCTACTACTAGGCCTAAGGACCCATAAGCCCCTGGCGTTCCCCTGGAGTCTGTTGAATCGGCTAAGTAACATACGCTGGCCTGTTGTGGTTTGAGATGAAGAGCGAAACCCTAATTCCCGACTCCTTTCAGAGACCAGTGTTGCGACTTCCGTTTGGGGATGTTTGTCAGCTGCCGCTATGTTTCTTCTTCCATGATACTATACCCTGGGTTGGTACAGTGCGTGCTATGGAGGCTCGGGGCTCCCGATGAACCTTTGCAACTACAACCAGCCATTTTCACAAGGCTCCGGACCGCCGTAACTCGTGTATGACCTCTCCCAGCACCTCACCAGGCCACCTCTCCGATGCTGACGACGAAGGCCGGGGAGGGTCGCCTGGGAAGAGTAATCCGGTCTAGGTCCAGGTTCCTCCCGCGCTGGCTCTCCACCCCCAACCCGACTCCGAAATGCTTCGTGATGCAGTGTAAGGTCTGTTGTTCTGCATAGATCGAAGTCAAATCGCAGGCTTCTGTGGTCTCACTTGATCTTGCGAACTCCCACGAACCAGTTGTATGTGTGTATGTGTGTGTGTGTGTGTGTTTGTGTGCTAAAGAGACAACGCATTGCACGAAGCGTGCATTTATGAAGCACATGGATCCGTCAACGGAGCAGGAGTGCACCATGAAGTTGTGAGGTACCGTGGGCGTCTCAGGCCGATTGACAATCGAAGGCTGCCGAGCGAGAACTATGATGGGCGAACCGTCAACGGCAACTTCAAGTGCTCGCATTGGTACATTGGTGCGGCGGAAGCGTAGTGATTCCCAATGCCTCGGTGTTCTCCTCCTGGCCGCGACGTCCTGTGAGCAGACAAAGGCTCATCGAGACGCAGGAGCTCCTCGATTGCGTGGCACGTTAAATACTTTGCGGCATCTGGCGGGTTTCCTGGTGAAGTAAGGTGTTTCACTTCGGAACGGTGTCTTTCCAAATCCCTAATGACTGCACTGCCTTTCGCTGCTGGAATCCCGGCGCCACGGATCGCGCAGCAGCTCAGCGAGGTGGACCCGTTTGTGGTATAGGATAGATCTTAAATCCCCAATCATCCTTTGAGAGACCCGTGTTGTGACTGCCGCTTGGGAATGTTTGCCAGATGCCGCCGGGTTTCTTCTTCTGAGATAGTATACCTTGGGTTGATACACAGGGTGTCACCGAAGCCTGGGGCTCTCGATGAATGTCTGCAGCTAGAATCAATCTTTCTGGAGGAGGCTCTGGACCACCATGATCCCTGCATTAGTCCTACTACTAGGCCTAAGGACCCATAAGCCCCTGGCGTTCCCCTGGAGTCTGTTGAATCGGCTAAGTAACATACGCTGGCCTGTTGTGGTTTGAGATGAAGAGCGAAACCCTAATTCCCGACTCCTTTCAGAGACCAGTGTTGCGGCTTCCGTTTGGGGATGTTTGTCAGCTGCCGCTATGTTTCTTCTTCCATGATACTATACCCCTATACCCTGGCTTGGTATAATGCGTGCTATGGAGGCTCGGGGCTCCCGACGAACCTTTGCAACTACAATCAGCCATTTTCACGAGGCTCCGGACCACCGTAATCCCTGGGATGACCTCTCCCGGCACCTCCTCAGGCCGCCTCTCCGATGCCGGTCTTTGGGACGTTGCTTGCTTGCTTCGACGCTGTCTTGCGAAAGAGCAAGCAAGCAACGACGCCGCCACGAGAAGAATGTGCGTGTGTGTAAAAAAAGCCAAGTCTTCAGGAAGATTTTAAGATGTGCCATGGCTGATCAGAGACCAGTCAGTCACCTGTGACTCTGTCCTCGTTCGCAGCTCTATTATTGTGAAGTCAGTGAAGCTTCTTGCAATAACGCCATTTTCTGCAGCTGGTGTTTCCGCTGGTACAATGAGGACGATGTGAGGCGTTCCACCCTTCATAACTTGAGAGGCAGGAATGCCGAGGACGAGTGGCCAGTTCTTGGCCAGGCACATTTCCATATATATATATATAATATATATAATATATATATATATATATATATATATATATTTATATGTATAGTATCCATATATTATGCATTTGCCAATCCCTCTGACAAGTTGCCACTTGACCTGTTGAGTCAGGCTCTGAGCCCTCACGCTAGGCGGATCTTGATTAAGCGTTCCCACACACAGGGCATAGAGTGAACTACATCGAGTCAAGTGTATGGTACAAAGATGACTCCACGACTCCGTGACTCTATCTCACTACAACTCTATGACTTTATGACTCATGACCCATGGACTCTATGACTCTTGATTCTGTGACTTTACGATCCTATACACTGACTCTATCTCACTACGACTCTATGACGCTATGTCACTGCAACTCTATGACTTTATGACTCATGACTCATGGACTCTATGACTCTTGATTCTGTGACTTTACGATCCTATACACTGGATCTATCACATAGCCCCACACTCTTCGCTGATGATGCTTTCGGGCCAATTGTCTTCTAGTTCTTACTTTTTCTAGTATTACAGGCCCGGTACCAAAGTTTCGTTGCATCCGTTAGCAACACTGCACGGAGTACGCTGAGTCCGGGCTGCGAGGAATACCCTAGCCTGGCTAGCGGAGTTATAGTACTATAATTGCCCCCGGCGGAGGACTTCTGCAGGAGTCTACGGGGAAAAGGAGTCTTGAACAGGCATGTTGTAAGTCGACAACATAGAGTGCGACGAACTTTCGGACCGGCGCAGTATTACTATGGCTTGTACTATTACTTGGGAGGACGGCACCCTGGCCATGAATGAGCCCAAGGCCAGATTCGACACGGAGGGGGCGTAATACTGGGGCCTTAAGAACTGCCTACACTTTTTGTGGCTCCATATGGGAGTTTCCGAAAATTAGGGGTACCTCATTTTGGGGTCCTTATAATAAGGATCCTACTATTTAGGGTACTATCTTTGGGTCCCCTATTTTCGGAAACTCCCATATCTTAATTATGGTTATGTGGGCCCCAAAGCCATATTCGAATTGTTAAGGCCCCTATATTAGAGAGCCCAATGCTCTTGAAGGACCGAAGACCTAAGAAAAAGCCAGAACCCGAAACACGCCCCCCATAAGCCCTAACCGAAGCAAGACACATGAAATCACACTATTCAGCTCCTGCTGTCTTACTATGTATTCCTCAATCAAGGGTTTTGTGTGGTGTGGTGTAAGGTTCAGGCAGGCGGGTTGGAGGTTCAGGATTCAGGGGTTCAGGGTTTGCGATTCTTGGGTGCAGGGTTCAGGATTTTAGTGTCTTTTTCTTTCACTAGGATGCAGGGTTTATGGGTTCTTTGTATTTCAGGGCCCAATAATTTTAGGGGTCGTCATAGCCAACTGGTTGGGCGTTCTAGTGCTATGAACATGCTTTTACAGGATTGAACTGAGATATTTGTGGGCTTCCCATGTGCGTTTGCATCAATCCTTATTGGGTGTAATAAAACAGGCCCCATTTAGGGGCCGAGTTCCATGAACATAGAGGTGTCTTGGGCTTATAGGGCGTCGGGTGTAGGGCTGAGGGTTTGGGGCTGAGGGCCTCTAGAGGTGTGCCTTAATTAATGGGAAGCCCAGTTGCCTCGGGCTTGTTACGGTTGTTGGGTCTCCTTTTGTGCAGTTCGGCCTCATAGGGTTAAGCTTCTGCAGAGGACAGCCTCGAAGGCTTTTCGAAGGTGACCGTTCAGAAGAAGAGGAATAAAACAGAACCAGAAGACGCCGACGCACACTGGCAAACCCAACCAGGATAGCACCACTTGAATATGCTTAGGAGTGAGAAGAACACTCACCCAACGTCGAAAAAGCTCGAAGCCCCGAACCCTCAAACACATCGGGTGCTCTCTGCGAGGTCGAAAACTCGGGCATCGCCCAGGGTTCGTTTCTGAAGCGGCAGAAGGTCATGCGCGAGGCTGCATACGGCGTGGTGAGTTCAGGGGATCGGGGAGGAATGATTCAAACCCAGTCCCGGGACCCCTGAACCCATCTCTCTGAACCTTAAACTTAAATCCTGAACCCACTGAACCCTGAAGCATGAGAGAAAAACTGCACCCTGAACCCCAATTAAGATGTTTGGGTTCAGGCGTAGACGAGGATGCCACAGTCAACGGCTTTGTGCTTTTGAGGCTTATACTTCCGAGGGTTTCGCCGCACGCGCGTAGCCCTGCGATGAGCGACGCACCTGTCTCTAAGTCTTTATCGGCAGGACCCCCGCCAGAACTCTACCACGGGAAGGCAGTCAGTTTATCAAGGCCCCACACAAATTGAACGCCTCTCCGAAATCTTGAGGAAGCCACCATGAAATATTCTGATTGCAGCCCCGGGAAAACCCAAGCAGTCAACGCTTAAACCTCAAACAGGCTTGCAAAGAGTCGGAGGTCCCCAAAGAGCCCAACACTCAAGAATCCACAAGTCAAGGGTATGGGGCTCTCTTGGTCGATTTGGGAGTTTCCGAAAAAATTAGGGGTACCTTATTGCGGGGTCCTTATAGGAATGATCCTACTATGAAGGGCACTATATTGGGGCCCCCCATTTTCGGAAACTCCCATTTTGCAGAGGACGGCATGGCCTTTATCGGCCCCGATGACCTGAAAGTGGGTGAGCAGGCAGGCTTCAAAGCTTCAGAGGTTTACGGTTTGGGGTTCCGGCCGGCATACAGCTCGAGTCCTCGCTCCAAAAAGGGTAAGTTTAGGGCTTCAGAGCTTGAGGTTTGGGTTTAGGGTTTAGGGTTTAGGGTTTAGGGTTTAGGGTTTAGGGTTTAGGGTTTAGGGTTTAGGGATACCCCGAAACCGTATTGTAGTTGCTACGGCCCCTTTCGTAGGGTCTAGGGTTCGGAAAAATGGGAGCTTCCGAGAATAGGGGACCCTCATATAGTACCCCAAATCGTAGGATCCTTATTATAAGGACCCCAAATAAGGTACCCCTAATTTTCGGAAACTCCCAAATGGGTTTGATGTTTAGTGTGGAAGGCTCCGGGATTAAACCCTCATCGTACAGAGTACAGATACATACGGCTGATGATGTAAATCCTGCATTACCCATAATAAGGAATATGCCATAATTCCCATAGTTTAGGGTCCTTGAGGTAATGCAGGATTTATATCATCAACAGTAGTGTAGTTTTGGGCGGTGTTACTTGTCATTTCAGACTAGGATCGTGGATGCTATTATACATCGTTCGGTAAGGATGGGCAGACACCAAGCTCAGGAATAAAGCAGGCTGCTGGTACCCTGGAGTGGGGACAGGCAGTCGCTACTTGTTCGACGGTCATGACCGTTGTGATGATGATGCTGATGTGGGTGAGCCGGTGACGCGCAAGAAGGATAGCTTCCTGAATCGCGATTTTGCTGATGGTAGCGACAGCAGCTGCAATGGTTATAACCCTAAGCGCAAAACCCCAAAATTGCCCAGGCAGCTGTGCTAACCTGTGCCGAGATCGATCCGTATGGCGATTATGCTTACCATGATGGCGACGATGGTGTGCTGCTGCGTATCGCTACTGCTACAGCTACCACTACCGCTACCACCACCACCATACAGCTCCTCATGCTACTACTTCTGCAGCTGCTACCACGACGACGACGAAGACTGAGACTGAGACGACTACGACTACTTCTGCTGCTGCTGTTGCTATTGCTAGTGTCGCAAGTACCGTACTACTGGATACTACTGGTGTGTGTGTGTGTGTGTGTGTGTGTTTGTTGCTGCTTGTACTTGTACTGGTGCTAGACTGGCACCGTTTCCCCGATGTAGTACCACAGCCTGTGCTACGATTACGACGACTACAGCGACTACCACAACTACGACGAACAAGGCGACGAATACCGCCACTTTCGCTGGTACATGCTCGCCGCGGCTAATGGATTTCTAACATCAGTATCAGTGCTTCGTGTTCACCTGCTATTGCAGTCCCAGGACATTTTACCATCCCTCCTGGCTGCTACATGCGCGTAATTATGTAGGGGCCTGAATAATTGGAATAGGGTTTGTTTGGGGGTTCCTTACTACAGTTATAGGAAACCTGATTCTAATTATAGTACACCATACAACCGCTACGCCCTGAAGGTCCTCATAAATGGGCGGGTCATCCAGATCAGCGCGTGCGATCGCTTCACACGCTGGTTCTACGAGCCGCATCCTCATCTTGCTCTCAGGAGTTTGGAGGGCTCACAGAGTTTTATTTTGGCATCAGTTTTTGTTGGTTTAAGGTGTTTTTTTAGAAGGTTTCGGAGGGACGTGAGGGTTTGTAATGTGATGCATGGTTGTGTTACTCATGCGGCTTTCCATTTTAGGCCTGGATGTTCAGAGTACGAGTTTCGGGTTTAGGTTCCCTGTGTGCTACAAGCTAGAGAACTCCTGTGCCCAAGAAATCAAACTTTGAGGGCTGGCCGCATCATCTGCTGAACGACAACTCTTTGGTTCTTAGTAGGGAATCGAGGAATGGATCCCTGGAGTAGTATAGGGGCCCGAATAAATACCTGTACTATTTTGTGGGTTCCTTATCATCGTTCTAGTATAATGGGGTTCCTTATTATCGTTCTAGTATAATGGGCCCCAGAACCCTATTCTAATTTTTTAGCTCCCCTATGTTCGCCCCTTAATAGTTCCTTCTAGTAGTCCCTGTAGCCCATTCTCCCATCCCTCACAAAGCACCAGACCCATGCTCTTCTTGGGAGCAACAGAACCCCACAGGATCCAGCACATGGTGCCTAGGTATACCTATACCGCAAAAGCCCAAAAAGTTGGAAACCCAATAGCCTTAGTGCTCAAGAGTTCTTGGAGGGTCGGGGGACTTAGTAAGTAGGTAGTAAGTAGACTTATAAGTACCCTAAAAGGGACTCTAATTGGGGTTATGGTACTTATAACTCCCTAAAATAACCAGTTACTAACTCCCCCGACCCTCCAAGTTCTGTCTAGGGAATCACAGGACTATTTGGCCTGAATCCGGCTTCCAACTTTATGGGGTTTACTGCACCTATATAGTCTACAGTCATTGATGCGGAGTGTGGTTCGTTTGCGCGGTTCATAAGGTCACCAAAAAGAAAGCACAGCACATGGGAGTCTATATTGTATACCCACAGAGCCCAATACCTCTTAAGTCAGGAGTATAGCTTCGACCATACGGGGCTCGAAATCATGGTCTAACGTTTAACTCCCTCCTAGCTAAGCGGTATTGGACTGACGCCCACAAACCTAAACCCAAATCCCAAACCCTAAACCCCAACCCCAAACCCCAAAACCCAAACCCCTGTGGTACATAACTAGTCGTCGGCTGCAACCTCTCAGTCAAAGCACTTCTGGACCCCGGGACCTCGGCTGGCTTGCCCGAGTTGCGAGAGTGTAAAACTCTAAACCCTAAACCCCCGAACCCGAAAACTCTACACCTTACACCCTGACTGGCAGCCCGGGAGTGGCAATGCTGAAGCCAAAAAGCTGAAAGATTCAGACTTGGTTGGTTTGTCCTGCAGAAACGCTTCTTAATCGGTAGCACGTGTATTGCGTTTTGTCAGGGGGACTAATTGCATTCGTAACGGGGCTTCGTAGCTTGACTATCAATGGTTTCATCGTTATGGATTTTGTGAGTCTAGGGAGGCGACCACTTCCTGCCAAGGCGACAGGAAAACTTGTCCCAAGGGCCACCTTAGACTACCATAACCTACTGTTCTGTAGGTTCTTATTATCAACGCTAGTAAAGAACTTAGGGGGACCGTACAAAAAGCGATGGGTTATCATTATAATTCCGCACCCAGACCTTGTCGAGGCCCTACCAAAGAAGGGTAGGTTTGGGCTAGTTCAAGGGGGGCCGAACGCCCGACTCCGACACGTACACAGACCGTGTATAAACCTTGTTCGAACAGTACAGGGGCTTGAAGAGCTGCGAATTGCTAGTTACTGGTTCTTTTCGTACCTACTTCCCAAAGCCCTACTGTGGGTGATGATAATCCTGCATTACCTTAAGGACCCTAAACTATGGTAATTATTGTATATTCCTTATTAATGGGTAATGCAGGATTCATATCATCAACCGTATTCTACTCATCAGGTCCCTTGGTTCGACGTCAGCCAAACCCCAAAACCGGCAGGCAGAACGGCATCGAGCTGGCACCGGATGAGGAGATGATCAAGGACACGAGCTACAGGGTGTAGAAACTCTCTCCAACATGAGTATGCCCCCAAAGCCCTAAACCCCAAACTCTCAAACCCTAAACCCCAAACTCTAAAACCCTAAACTCCAAACTCTCAAACCCTAAACCCCAAACTCTAAAACCCTAAGCTGTTGAAACTTCAGGCTTCAGGGTTCCCTAAACCCCAAACTCTAAACCCTAAGCAACTTCAGGGTTCATGTTGTAAAAGGGCTCAGGATCGGAACCCAGAGCCGCCAAACTGGATTTCGAAGGCACAATTCGAAAGGGCCGCCGCCTGTGGATCATCCGAGGGGGCCTCCGCAGGGGATTTAGGGCATTAGGGTTTAGGGTTTAGGGTTTGGGGGATTTGGATGACTGCAAACTGAAGTCAACTTGCAAGCGACAGTGCTGCCAGTGCTCCGTGATTTGATGGACATGCCTGTCATGGTTTGCCGTGCATCTGCCCATGCAGGACAAATGGCAGGAGAAGTACAAACTCAGGAAGCTGACGGAGCAAGGTGCTTTGCCAACCAGCAAAGCAGCATTCAACGCCCCACGCCAAGAAGTTGGCGGTTTGGGCTGTGGTTCAGGGTCAAGTGCCTGAATTTTGGGTTGAGGGCATTCCCTGACAGCTCAGTAGCTGAATGAGTACACTTTACACTTGTTCGGATACTATAACCTCTATAGAACTGAAAGTTTGAACTTGTTGGTGCCGGCGAACTCAGCAGCTAAGTCATGAGTGCAGGTATTCTCCAGGAGCCGCATGCCCCGAATCCATGCAATACATCTCTCATCTAGGTTTACAGTTAAGGGCCTAGGGTTTGAAGAATAACCGAAGCATCGCGAACGGTGAAGCCTTGCTCGTTCTGGTGTGGGAAGCCGTCGGAGGGCTACGGAACAGGCAAAACCTCGAGACGACTACGGCACTTGCAGTAGCCTCTGAGCAGCCGTTCCTGTACTCTATAGTAGAAGCCAGAAAGTTGGAACATGGCTTTAGGAGGATTGGTGCTAGGATCCCTTATACTTTACCTTAAGGGCATGGGGGTAATGATGTTCCAACTTTCTGGCTTCTACTATAAACTTTAAACTGTAGCCCTAAACTCCAAACCGTTCATGCATGGGGTACCAGCAGCCCAAGGCTGTTCTCTTTCTGTATCGGGTGCTGCGTGCGCGGCACCCTGGACCCTATAGCCTGAAAAAGCAACAGCGGACCAACAATGCCGAAGGTAATGCCCAAACCCGTGTTCCCAGCGATCCCAATAGCTTTACAACAAGAGTGCTCCTTGCATCATCGAGGGAGCCTTGACACACGACATGGGGTATGTGGATTCATCAAGGTGGGGTGGTCCAGCCCAAACCCCAAACCCCAAACCCAGAGCCCTAAGCCCTAGGCCCTAGACCCTGAACATCCTTGAGCCCCAAACCCTAAACTACTTGGAAGGGCAGGGGACTTAGTAAGTAGGTTATAAGTAGAGTTATAAGTACCCTAAATGGAGTTACCCCAATTATAACCCTACTTATAACCTACTTACTAAGTCCCCTGCCCTTCCAAGTAGGCCTTCTTACAAGAAGGCGTAGGGCTATATCAAATCCCACGAAGATCTTTCTCAAAAAATGGTTAGAAAAGAGGCCAAGCAGCTTGCCAAGTTCCAGATCGGGGCGCCTCCGGCTGACATGAAGTTCAGCCAGTTCCTTCTGAACGACAGGCACGTTTTGGGGATTTTGGGGTTTAGGGATTGAGGGGTCCAGAGTTCTTCAGGGACTTCCTGGGCTCTTTGTACGTAGGGCTTTCGGGCTCATAGCCCCCAGACGCTGACAGCATGTTGAGCTCCAGGGCAGAACGCCACGTCTCGTGGTAAGTCATTTATGCATCCGAGCACTGACAGTGTGTTTTCAGGAATGTGCAGCCCTAGACTCAGACCGACACCCCAAGCCGGCTTAACCGAGCTCGAAACCCCTTATCACTACAGCCAGGCTCTTCAGTGGTTCACTTTTTTACTTTCAGGTTTCTGGGTTCCTATTATAAAACAAGAAGCCTAAAAAAGTATATACTTTTTCCCAGTGGGTTACTGAACAGCCTTGACAGCATCCGAAGCTGCAGCCCCCATGAATTCAGAAACCGGCATCCAGAGGGGGCATGAGTTCAGATTCGCCTTACGGTAAAATGTTATGACACGTATTGTTTTGACCCTCAACTAGGGACGAATATACCTCGAATCATAGTGTTAAGTCCCTTGTGTGTTCAAGTGCATGCCTTCATGAAGGGGTATTGTCCTTGCTTTTACATGCGCTGCCCAAGACCCTGCAGAGCCTTCCCGCTTGAAACAGGCCAAGCCCTACACCTTAAATGACTGTTCGGAAGAGGGCTTTCGACACCCCCAACCCCAAACCCTACCCAAAACCCTTAGACCCTAAACCCTGGAATTTAAAGGATAGGGTTTAGGGCTTCAGGTTTAGGGTTTCAGGACGCGCCCTGAAGCCCCGGGCCTGATTACCAGAATCCGGAACTCAGAGAGCCCACCTCAGTGAAGGACTACTTAAAGGATCATGGGACTTAGTAACTCGGGTTATAATTAGGGTAACTATACTTATAGCTACTTATAAGCCCAATTAAGGTACTTATAACCTTACTTAATAAGTCCCATGATCCTCCAAGTATACACGAACATAGAAGGGACTTGACATTTGGGGTTGGATTGGGGGCTTCGGGGTTCAGGGAGGATGTGAGGTTGATCATTTTCTAATCAAGGGGTATGCGGCTGCGGCAGGAAAGTCCTGCGATTCAAAGCTTTCTGGGATGACACCACTCCGCTCCTCGGCCCTTGCCAAGTAGGCTTTGGGGTCTAGGGTTCTTCAGATTTCGGAGCTTCTCTGCACAAGAGAACAGGACGCACACCACGCTAGTGTCGCTAGGTTGTGACCGGGGCCAAGTGGGTTACTGATGCCGTTCCCAATGAGGATGATGGGTGCCGATGGTGTGGAGGACATGAAGACGAGCAATAATGATACACAACAGTCTGGTTCATGACATCTGATGACTGTGGTGATGATTCTCACGGTGTCGGATGTGATGTCAGTGTCGTTGTCGTTGTGGTTGTTGTTGTTGTTGTTGCTGCTGCTGCTGCTGCTGCTGCTCTTGCTCTTGCGGTTGCTGCGGCAGCCGCAACAGATGCTGCTGACAGCACGAGGTACGGTGCCAGAATATACTTCATCATCCACTATTTCCTTGCGGACAACAGCGTTGAGATCAACGAAGCCCAGTGCAGAAACTCTGGCCGCGATGCCTATCCAGTGGGGGCCCGAGCTTTGTTAGGGTTTAGGGTTTTGTGGTTTGAGGTTCGGGTTTAGGGGTTTCGGGTTCACGGTGGGGTCGGCGATCTGGAGTAGAAGGAAGCTTAAACGAGGGGCCTGAATACAGGGTTCTTCTAAAGGGTTCATATGGTTCTATAGGAAAGGTTTGTGTAGGGGGTTTTTGCTGCAGGGCTTCACCGTTGGAGTGGCGTGTTGGGGTATATTGTACGATACTTATACCGGGACTTAGAACTACTGTTTATATATCAGCTTGGCTGATTCTTGTAGTACTTCCAGAGGGTGCAGGATTGAAGGAATAGTCCTGGATGTGGGGTTACTTGCCGGGTAAACGCACTGAACCCGCCGGCTCAAGCCATTTTGTGGTCCAGATCCCCTGGTGCGCGCCAGATCTCCTCACGACCTCGCAAGAAAAGATGGCCGTAACCTTGGATGCCAAGACCGCCGGACTGATGCAGTACATGAAGCATCTTGCTTCTCCAATCTCCAACCTTTGAACTTTTTGCTCTTATACTTCGGTATTATCCGTTTTTCGGGGCGAAATATCTATGTACGTATATGCCTAGATATGTATGTATGTTGGTAGGAAGGTACATAGGTACCTAGGTAAGTGTATGTAACACCTGTACAAAGCCCCATGCCACCGTATAGAGCCTCGTGTAAAGCATACTGGTCCTGAAGGTATCCTCCATCCGCTCTGCCGGCCAGCGCCTCTACCTTTGACTGCCTGGGGCTCGATGCTGGTGCCTTTCAGGCCGAAGTGGAACATACGCTTAAGCCCTACCCTGCCCATGACCCAGCGCAAAGCCTCCAACCTGCCTGTAGCCCCAGGCCAAACCGGCTTGGACCCTAGTATCTGATGCGCTAAAACATCGTGAGCGCCGAACCCTAAGCCAGGCAAACAGCAAGAAGCTGGCACAGCGGCGCCTGCAGCCGAAGGTGCGGGTTTGATCGCAACTTCAAAGCTCAAGCTCTGCACCTAAACCCTCCGCTTTAAACACCTGTAAAGCACAACTCTTGTAGCCCCTTCCTGCACCCTTCCTGGCACCCCTTTCAACAACTCTCCAACACGACCTTGGAACGGCCCTTTCTAGAGCCCCAAAGAATGTTCTTATGAACACCCTCGCAACAACCCTGATGGGGCGCACATCTTGCACAACCACCCCTAAAACCAAAATCCCTAAACCCTTAACCTGCCTCGCGTGGTGAGCGCCGAAACCCTTAAACCCTAAATTCATGAACCCCCAAACCCCTAAGCCCCTAAACCCCTAACCCTTCACCCGTAACCCCTAAACCCGTAACCCCTAAACCCCTAACCTCCGAAAGTCCTAAACTACTAATCCCCGACCCCCAAACCACCCCTTGCCCCCCCCACCCCCCGAAGGCGGCCCAGGGCGGCTCCGTGGCGAGCCAGATTCTCTTCGATGCCTTGGCCCTCGATTCGGCAACCTTGCGGTCTTCGAAGGCGCGGATGCCTTGAGTTTCGAGGGTTTTAAGGGTTTTTTATTTCCAGGGTTTCGATGTCTTTTAGTCTTTAGGTTTTTTTGGGCTTTTAGGCTTTAGGGTTGAGGGTTTGAGGTTTAGGTTTAGGGTTACAAGGTTTGGGTTGACCGCACGGCCGAATAAGACTGAGTGCTGGAGTGCCATACCTTACCAATCGTTTTTTCGAACCGGTTCTTTAAAGGAGCCGTTATGACTTAACAGCAACATAGGCAACCGTTCCAACCGCAGCCATCAACAACAACAGTTGTATCACCAGTCCAGAGCAGCAAGAGTAGAACATGAAAGGCTCATAGCCAAGAGTCGTTCTTGCTAACTTGCTAATAGGATTTTTACTGGTGCGAAGAAAAGTAGAAATAGTTACAGTCGTTGTAGGAGTACTTGTTACTGATGATGAAACTGAAAACAGCAAAAACCTATTTCAACGGTAATGTGCGAAATAAAAGCTGACAGCTAACACAAGTATGGTAGTGCTTCTTAAGTCATTAGCCCCGTCAATCAGTTTAAAGTTTGCTGGTCATTCAAGCTCTTCTACGTGACTTTTTGTATTCGACATACGATGCTTCTGTTGTAGGATGTAAGGCAATTTGGGGATTCTGTTTCTTTTGGTGCATGAATCTTAGTGTAACCAGGGTCACCTGACTGTACGAAGACTAACGATAGATCTTCTCACAGGTTATACTTGGCTAAGGTTTTGCATGCTACACAGTTCCTGCCATGTCTCCGGACTATTCAACTCCATAAACCCCACACCCCAAACCGCAGACTTTCAATTGTCGGTGCGTCATACTGAAAGGTGACTGCTCCGCACAAGAAGGCCTCCAACAAGATGTCCTCTTCGCTTTCCACCGGCTCGACCAGCGACGGGTCCGCTGAATCCTGAGCCCGCCTTTGATAAGTGTTTGGCCTAATGTGTATCCGATGACCTACAAACAGCCACAGAACGTGTGTATATACTGCCATGCATATATACGTATATGGGTTTTGGCTTTTTGAGCAGCCTAGCAGGCCTCCTGTGTTTCGGACTGACAACATCAGCAACAGCGGCACCTGAGCACAAGGCGAAAGTCCAAGCTCATGACGACTGTTCCGGGTACAGACATGCATGCTGCAGCAAGGATTCGCACCGAAAGCAGTGCCCATTTTCAGCTACTCTGACATGCCTCAGGCACGGGGCCTTTCTTCCCGAATGAGTTTCTCGCGAATTGCACACATACTATCCTGGGGAATGTCGGAGGCTTGTGCTGTTTGTCGCCCTTCCCCACCGTCTCTGCAGTGCAGGCACCTTTCGTTCCTGCCAATGATGGCACATGTCTTCAAGCACATTGTCGCACAAAACTGCGCATACACACAGAGACAATGAACAAACCCAGAAACAGTGCTTCCCTGTACTTCTGCTGTGTATCCTTACATGTATTGACAACATGTCGGTTCAGAGGCATCGCACGCAACTCGAAACAATCCCACACAGAGTCGAAGGTGGCATAAGCGCACATATCATCCCTCGACCCTAAGCCTCAAAATGCTCTCCCACGTGTGTTTTGTAATTGTCCCTGAGAGAAGACATGTGGAACCAGCTCGGCAAGCACGCATGTGAAGTGGGGTCCTCATTACTGTACGGTCTTGGTGGTTGTACACATGGGCAAGGAGTTTTTGGAGAGTGTATGTTTGGGTTTCCCTTGGAGGATGCAAGTATGTAATGAACGCCCTGCTTCATGTGCAGACCCTGACGGTCAGCTTTGGCCAGTGGTGTGCAAAGGCACTGATGATCGGAGGCAACAAAGCCATCTGGCTTCGAAGTCACTTTTGGTTCATGCTTTCGGCTTAAAATGTCCGGCGACGCAGCGAAAAGCTTGTTTTGGCTAGCAAGTGCATTTCTCTGGCTATGTATCCTAACATCCTAGTCTAGGCTTCAGGGTCTATCGCGGCCGTGTCCCCAAACTGGGGAATGTCGTATTTAACTTACTTAACGGTTGCGCTCACTTTTAGGTCTTGTTCATTTTCTTTTTCCTTCCATGTTGCTCAACGGCTGACACGGTCAACTCCCACTGTTGCACCAGAGGTTAGGGAGGCACCTGATTAAGAAACCCTGGCCCTATAACCCCCAAATAGTAGGATTCATACAAGAAACCCTAATAAAGACCCAGGGTTTCTTAATCAGGTTCCTACACTATTAGTACCCTTATGGATCCCTTAGAACTAGCCTTCTAAACCCCTTTAAAGGAACCCTTAGGCCCAAGGTTTCTTACTCAGGTTCCTACATGAGGGAGGCACATTATGAGGGCCTCATGGCATGGCCCGGGCCGTAATGTCCTGGGTCCTACCCAGGCCTGGGTTGGGGTTTTAGGGTTTTTGGGGGACTTAGTAAGTAGTGTTATAAGTACCTTAATTGCGCTTATAAGTAGTTATAAGTATAGTTACCCTAATTATAACCCTAGTTACTAAGTCCCATGATCCTTTAAGTAGGGTTCAGGGGACCATGGGGTCCGAATGTCACTTGCCGCCCTTCGACTCGGTGCCCGTGCGCTGCGGGCAGAATTCGTGATACTGAGACCTTGGGCATGTTTTCCATTCAGAAGGCGGCTTTTCCGCACGTGTGAACGTGCACAGCATGAGATGCAATCACCGAGGCAGGATGCCATCCAGTGACGGTTGGCTTCCTGCATCGTTCCAGCCACGAGAGTCTTGCGTTGTGACCCTCCTGTGTCGGGTTGTCACCCATCCCACCAGCTGAAAAAGACCGTCAGATGCAGCCTGCCTGAGGGATTACTTTCGAGGCCTTAACAATTACCTATACTCTTTTGGGGGTTGCTTATTATAGTTATAGACCCTATTCTAATCATGAAGGCCCCTATATTAAACTTCTTGTGTGGCTCGGGGATTAAGGCAACTCCTCTGTTGAGGGTTAGGGGATGCGGGTGAATTAAAGCGCAATGTTTTAGGTAGAGGCCTGAAGGGCTCTGGGCTTCAAGGTTTGCGGTTCACGCTGTTGGTGATGCTGGTTCGGGCAGATGACATGGGCCTGCAGCAACCATCACAGCGAGGACGAGCTTTGTTTTGATTTGAAATTGCTATAGGGGCCTCAATAATTGCCAATACTTTAGGGGGTTCCTTATAATCAGTGCAGTATAATGGGCCCAATACTCTACTCTAATTTTTCGGCCCCTTTATATTACATCCCAAATCGTTAAAACCCGAATCGCCAAGCCGCTGGCCCGTTTTGAAACGCAACTCCAATCAGCCTTTTACAAAACGCGTAGTATCGGGGCCTGAATAGTTACCTTTACAATTTTGTGTGCTTCTTAATCTGATTATAGTATAATGTACCCCAATACCCTATGCTAATTTTAAAGGCCCCTATATTGGATCTTGAGCCCTGCCGATCCGTTCCCAAGCCTATCTGACGACCAAGCCAGAAGCTCATTTGTCCGAGTGTGTTCTACGCTTATCCCCTGGCTGAGATGTTCATGAAGAGGGGCCCGCTGTCAAAGAAGAACGAGGTGCTGGCAGTGCCAGGCCATTCATGAGCGCTTTTAGGGGTGCAGTCTTTTCACCGTAATAGATGGCATAGTTTTTTCGGGCAGCATGAAGAATACCGTAATCTTATTTATGCGTTTAACACGCAGGGGATCCGTGAAGTAAGTTAATTACGATGTGCTAACTTAACTTAAAGCAAAGCCTCAGACTGTAAGCACGCGCACGGCCCCCTTAAACCCTAAACCCAAACCACGTACCTCGCCTGGTCCGTCCGAGTGCGAGTACCAAAAACAGAAGCCCTAAACCCTGAAGCCTAAGCCCTACACCCTTAACTATGGAGTTCTAGAGCCACCAGCCTCAGCCCTGAGGGGCCCTGAGCCGAACGCGAAAGATTGCATTCCTGCCGTCTGGAGCTTCAACTAACACTGCAGACGTCTGATTCACAAAATTCCCACCTTAACTAGGTATTGATTCAGGATATTTTTAACTTCACTTATTGTTGAATCTATAACCCTAACCACAAATCAATTCGGGGACTGTTGAAACCGACCCCTAGTTAAAAAGAACCACAGGGACCCCAACGTTAATGCATGTAGATAAAAGAGGTATTCACCAGCGAGCCCAAACCAGCCACGCCCGCCCCCGGCACATCTGACATGTTGCAGTCCAACTGACGGTCAACCACTCACGCACTCCAGACTTGACAGCTCCTGACTTCCGAACGCTAAAGCTTAAAACTGTCTTACTATTCAGACTACGTAACCGGGCCTCGTGTTACATGGACACCTACTGCACAAAATCAGATCCTGCAAGAGTTTGGGAGGCATGCTGGCAGCGGAAGGCCAGATCTACTTCCCTCACGCCCCTCGGGCAGCAAGGTTTGCTTTTTGAGTTGGGGGCCGTGAGTGGGGGACCCTCCTCAGGAGTACAATCGTTTTTTTCCAAGGGGTATTGGCGGTTGGGGTTGAGGTGTCAGCCTTTGAGGTTTGTGGCCTGTTTGCTTCCTCCGAACATCAAACCCTGAATGCTTAGATTTGCAGTTTTCGTAGGATAACAATAGTAAGAACGATATTGAGGTGCGAAGGCCTGGGATGTGTACATTTGCAGCTTGTGAAACCTTGCCACCAAAACCCTAAACCCTGAACCCTAAACCTTCCTGAGTCGTGAGCCTTGAGAGGGAATGTGATGAGTGGTGAATCAACCACGCCTGCCCTCCCTATGGGGATTTCCGATGAGCAAACGGATCTGCTAGTCGAAAAAGGGGCGCTTAAAAAGAACAAACCCTCCTGATCCTGTTCATGCGCACCTTGCTTTCTATAGTTATGGATCCTGAGGGGAGGACGGGTCCTTCCAGACACAGTCAATTTAACGTTTGCCTAGATTTTGCTGGTGCGTGTACTGACTGCTCCTCCTAGTGAAGTTTCACTTAGCAAGACTCCGAACCTACATGCCTCGCCTGGATTGTCCGAGTGTGAGTGCCGAAACCCTCAACCGGTTACTGATGTGAAGTGAACATGCGTATGTTTCCAGTGTTTCACGCCGACCCCGCACCGAGAGCCTCGCCTGGCATGTCCGAGTCGTGAGAGCGTAAACCCCAAACCGGTTCCTTTCCGGACACGAGGACATGATCGTGGGCCACTCTATCGATGTTTGGGGTCGGAAGCTGGTGATCTACGACTGCCGTGGCCCCAAGATATTTGCTCGTTTGGGTTTCGAGTTTAGTGTTTCTCGGCTAAGGGTTTAGTGTTTAAGATGATCGCAGGTCGTCGTCCGGCTAGACTTGAGTCCAGTAGCAGGAAGAAGGTTCTGCTACCCCTCACCCTGAACTTTCAACCCAGCCGTTTTGTGTGCAGGGGGTCCTGGGTCGAAGCCACAAAGTCCAAGGGCTAGACCTGGGAGCTGACTGTGTTTTTACCATACTGTAGGGCTTCCATAGTTAAAACAGGGGCTTTGCGGTAATCACTTTATAACTTTATAACAAAGGGACCCTGGGGAACAGCATTGATAATTAGAGAATGCTGTATGAAGTGTGCAAGCTGGCTCTATGTCGTGGGAGAGTTAATTGGACCTGCGACGCGTTGTCTTTCTTCTCGTTCTGACCATTGGACATAGTAGCGTGCGTCATGGTGCCATAGTATGAAGGCGTGCACAATTTCAGGTGTAGACTGAGTTAAGGGGTATTGGGCTCTCTGGGTATACAATTAAGCACACACCCCTGAAACCCGTAAAGCCTCAGCTGTAGGTGTGATAGCTATCTGGCCGCGTCCAAGTGCGAGGGCGTAAGCTAGAGAGACCGTTAGCGACCCCAGGCCGTATGTATTTCTAGGCCTTACCACCCAAATCATAGGAGGCCCAAAGGGGTTTTAGCCTATGGGGGTTTAGTAGGGATTAGGGTTCCCATAATAGGGTTCATATGAAGGAACCCCTACCCCAAGAATCTTAAACCCCCTTTTTGGCCTCCCATCACTAAAACAACGTAAGCACTTGACGAGGTGACGAGGCCACTCAGAAGTTCTACAAGCAGTACATGGGCATCGACCAATCCCAGGCCAGCACTTTTGTACAGGGCTTGATGAGGTTCTTGTAGGACTTTATAAGGTTCTCACAGGATTACATGGGTTTTTTTGTATGCAGATCTTGTATCCACTTCGGGGCTTGGGTTGATACGGTTTTTGGCGGGCCGTGGTGTTTTCGGGTACTGCTGCTCGAAAAGGTGCGACGATTTCGATATTTTAGGCCGAATGCCGTCAATCCTGACCTCAAAGCGCTAAGCCGTAAAGGGCTTTAATCTATGGTTTGGAGCTTAGGAGACTCTGTCCTTATCGCATCCAACCACTGAAACCCTGAACGATAGCTCCTTCTCCCGTGGCTCATCTACTAGTGGTGCTTGTAGTCTCCCTGCCTCCCCTGAGGCATCCGAGAGCAAGAGAAACCGTAAACCCCATGCCCTAAATCCTAAACCCTAAACCCCAAACCCTACACCCCCAAACCCCTAAACCCTAAACCTTGAACCCCCGTAGAGAAGAAGCTACAAAAAATCTTTGAACCCGCCAACACTTCAAAACCCCAAACTCAACCCGCAAGCCCAATACATGCGCAGGGCCGCATCGACGTCTCCGAGAAGCCCGCAGCTCGCCGAATCTGCGGGGCCTTAGGAAGAGTGTGTTTAAACCTTTCCAAAATTTCCAGTAATTAAGAAATTTGAAATGCTGGGTTTACAGGGGTGGGGGTGTGCAGTAGAGTTTTAAGGTTCTTGTGAGTTTATTAGGGTCCCAGACCTTCCAAAATTAAGGAATTTTACCCTTCATTGCAGTAGAATCCTTCATATGATTGAAGGTTGTATTGCGTAATGAAGGGATATTGGAAGGTCCGGGGTTCGGTGTAGGCTTCAGGGTCTGGGGTTTGCATAGGGTTTACGGCGTTTACGGGCTTGATGTGCCCAAAACCTTGTTCTAGCTGTTGATAACCTCCTGTTCTAGGCATCTTCCATTGCTCACAGCTCTAACGTGGATCACGCTTAGTCCTGGTGTCCCAGAAGTAGCGCAGGAAGTAGCAAGACGGGAAGTCCATGGCCAAGCCTAAAACATAATTTGGGTTGTGGAGGTGCCTTACCTTGCCCTAAACCCTAAACCCGGATTGCAGCGGGAGCTTCTGCAAATGCAAGCCATACGACCCAACTGTAGACTGTAGGGGTGCCGTTTATCTACCCCTGAACGGCAGCGCATGGCATGATCCCAAAAGAGTCGTTTAGGGATTCTAGCCCTACTTGGAAGGGCAGGGGACTTAGTAAGTAGGTTATAAGTAGGGGTATCATTGGGGTAGCTCCATTTAGGGTACTTATAACTCTACTTATAACCTACTTACTAAGTCCCCTGCCAGGGTATCGGATCGAGCTTGGCCTAGCATTGCCGATTCCCCAGTGGGCAAGGACCCACCTTCTTTGCCTAGGACGGCTAAGGCCAGTCCTAGCTGGCATCGCTCCTTGCGTAGGAAACGCCATAAGGCCAGAACACGCGTCCACCGACTACGAGCTCTTGGTGAGCTCCCGTGGACTCGCGACTTGTTACTTCTATCCCGGCACCACTCAGTGCCGAAGTATAAGGAGCTGGCTTCCAGCCCTTCAATGGGCGGAAAAAGATGGCCACAGAACCGCAACACCGAGTACGAAGAGTACTGGCCACAAGACCAAAAGGGGTGGCATGTGTGGCATGGTGCTTATGCAGCCTCGCCATCTTCCTACAAGGCCAAGGGACGAGGACGTGCTTTGAGGTACGACCAAATGGTGGTTCCGGATGGAGGAGCACCGAAGCGGGACTCGCTGGACGAGGACGATGGCGAGAACCTCGGCGGAGTACTTGTCCGCGACGTACAGCGGGCACTGACGACAGCCAAGAAAGCAGATCAACGGGTCAGGAGGATCAAGAAGGACATGCTTACGCGCCGGGAACAGTGGGCGCTTTTCGAGCGCCAAATGAAGCAGGACTTCACGACGCAGAAAAAACAGTTCGCACAAGATCAAGAGCGACTGGAACGGGAGCTGGAAGCGGCAACGACAGCCGGAAAGCAGGCCGCTTCCATGGTACGGGAGTGTGTGGCCAATGGACAGAGGCCATCAACCACGGACGACTCATCCTGGAACGATTTGATCCGGCAGGCACCGGACATGGACATCGAGCCGCATGGATTTTTCGACGAGGCGCTATCGGCCGTCCAGAGTGCGGCAGGCCGCCGGACTCCTGTGATCTCGCCGGATGCACAGTTGGGACAAGCGCTCCGGGCACACCTGCAAGCCACTGGGAGTATGGATGGTTTTGGTCAGCAGTTTGGCCTCCTAGGTCACTCTGGACCACAACCGGTACCGCCTGGCTTCGAGGACAGATCGGGTCCCCCTACTTATGCAGCTCCTCCTCCCACGGACCCCTACATGATGCATCCTGGAGGCGCGCATCCGCCGCAGAGTTATGGCCCTGCAAGCACCAACTGAACTGCGGACCGCCGTTTCTCGCCGCTGCACCCTGGACACCGGCAAGCCGAGCATACGGGCCCATCCATGGAAGCCGACCCAGTCCACAATGCTCCGACTATCGAGCAGAAGTTGGAAATGAAGCGAATGGCAGCCATGGCAGCCAATGCCCAGGTTCTCCCGGGCACAGGACAGGGAGGCTTGTCTTCGGCTTCTTCTGGAACCGCCTTGCGGCCTTTTGGGATGCCTCCCAACATGCCTCCTCCTGCACCCCATGGCCCGCTACCAGCCCAAGTCATGCAGCTCGACGTGGACGATTCAGCGGAGGAACGTGCTCCGGATGGGGGCCTCGGCACACCTGGAGAACTAACCTGAACTGGGGGCCTTGTTTGAAGAGATCACTGTTCGGGGACCAAGTGCCGAGCTTTCTGGTCAGGCCTGACATCGTGAGCTCCTCTTGGAGCTCCCCTGTCTCGTTCCTGGTCGGAAGTGTCTCCTCATTTGAGAACCGGAATGTGATCTTCTTCAGCAACGGGCAGTCTCACACCTGTTTTCCAGTAGCTCCCTGTCTTCCCTGGTGCCTTCCGCTGCATTGCACCTCCCGTGCCGCGTGTTTCCTTCCACAACCGTCTTCCCTCGCCTGCCTTGTTAGGTCGTGGTACCCTTGGGTTTTGGGATTCCGCGATCTAACAGGTGCCTCCTCCTCTGCAAGGCTCGGTCTCCCTTGGCTTTGGGAGTTCTGTGATCTTGCCCCGCCTGGACTTCGACAGCACCTAGCACAGCCTGCTCCTTGCTTTGCTGAGCTCATCGCTTTCTTTGATCAGGGCTTTCCTCTGGCCCATTTCCTTGTGCACTTCCATGTTCTTCTTACTGGGTGTGCAGACAGTTTTGCTCGGCCTTCTGCGCAGCTGAAGCACAGGAGAGGACCTAACAGCTACATCGGTGGTTCTGGGGTAGCGTCCTCCTGTGTTTACAGCCACACACCCTTATGTACCTTGGCTTCCGACCAGCCTCGGCTACCGGATGTTCGCTCGTGTGCGATTTCCCGGCTCATTGGGGTCTTATTTTGGGTGAGAGACTTGTGCTTTCCACCCTCTTTGCATGGGTGCAGTTTTGGATGTATCCGCGTCTCTTCCGAAGGAGGCTCAGCTACGATCATAGGTCCTTTCCATGATCATGCTCCAGCGGATGATACTCCTCTCACAAATGATATAGCGGTGCCTAACAGGTACATCGGTGGCGCTGGGGTACCGACCGCTATCTCACTAAGCGACTTCGATGCCGGTCCGTCTTTGTTCTCTCCATGGGAGAGCCCTCTTCTCACGGGCCTCGACTTTCTTGCCGCGATCCTCCTTCCCCTCTTCAGGGCTTTGGTTGCTGTAAGTGGTCTTGCCCTCTGGGGCCTGTTATGCCGCACTCTCCCAGCAAGAGACTCTCCTCTTAGCTCCTTGTGCCGGCTTCCCACCCGTGGTGTTCCTCCTAGGCTGCTTGTTGCCCCAGCAACGGTTGCTTCGCCAGGCAGGAGCCCCCTCAACTGGTCTCCATGGACTGACTCCAAAGGCAGAACTCATGCCAGAGTTCGGAGCTCCTGTGGTTCACATTGGGTCCGTGTGCTTGCAGCCCTAGTGTTCTGGTCTTTGCCAGTTCAAGTTTGGTGTGCTCCACCAGCCGCTTGGCACGATACCATCGATGCAGCAGAGCGGCGAACAGCGCACAGCCCAGACATTTTGCCAGACCTACCCACTTGCAATCTCTCAGTTGAGCACACAACTCCTGACACAGGAAATTGCTCCGAGGATAATGCTGCAACACGTATTGCAATGGTAACTGCCACGGGCTTCAGAGGTGCCAAGGTACTTCTCCCTTCAGGTCAGCTGCCTGCCGAAGAGCTCCTCACTCAGGAAATCTCCACCCAGCTAGGGGAAACGCTTTTGCCGCAGCCGTACCACCTCGTCCCTACAGTTCCGCAAACTGCCAATGGACATGTGGTCTTTCTGCAAGCCCCTACCTGGCTCCATGCAGCGCAGCGTTGTGTACTGTTGATTGATATGACTGCTTGCGAGGGACCCCGCTTTGCCCTCTACAGTGCGCTTGATATCACCTTTTCTGATCTTGAGACCATTGCCTTAGAGCACCTCAGCACCCCGTGGGATGTTTTTCTGGGACAACATCCGGAGCCGTTGCCGCAAGGGTTCGAAGGCAAAGTTGTAAGCGGCCAGGTTGTCCAGTACCGTCCGGTATTTAGCCGCCCACCAGCATGGCAACCTTGCCTCAGTGACTTTCTTGTTGAAGAAGAGCTGTGGTGGCCGCGACCCTATGTCTTTGGAGATGGCGATCAGCCTACAAGATGGGCCTTTCTTTATGGTAGCTCCCTCAAGCTTGCTGCGCATGATACTGGGTTCGATGAAACGCTTCGCGTCATCATCGCCAACCGCCTCCACCGGCGCCCGGAAAGCCTAACTTACAGTAAAAAAGCTTCGAGGGATTTGGTTGATACTCTTGCCTTTTCAGGACAGGCTGTTCATGGTGTCGTCGCAGTCGTACCAGAACCGGCGCGATCGCCGACAGAGCTGCGCATAGGTGCCTTTTACTTTCTTGATTTGCGACCTATTGGGAGGGACATCGATTTCATATTTACTGGAAAGGGCCCTTTGCATGTAGGCACAGTCCTCCACAAGATAGGGGCTAACCCTCCTGAAGGGTACCATGTCTGGATCCTGAAGCCAAGTGTACAGAATGGCTGCATCTCTTGTGCCGAGAATGGCACCATTGTGGTTGGGTACGTCAGTTCACCAGATGAGACAAGTCGTCCCGAGCCGTCGTCTGCTGATTCTCGCCTGCCCCAGAATGAACCTAGTGGCAATAATACCCCAGACCACAATGACCTCCCAGACACTGCAGACACTGATGTCGAGATCTCGCCGCCTTCAGGACCAGACTCGTCTACATCAGACCCAGTACCATTTGTCCTGCTGATTCCCGACAAGGCCCCCGAGGTACATTGGCTTGACCTTTCTTTCCCGACCTCCGTTGAGAAGGCGCTGGATACGCTTCGCGTCTTTCGTCAGGGCCCTTGGGATGCGTGGTCGGCACACATTGTACCTGTCTTTCCCCAGCCCGATCATGAGTTTGCCACTCTGCTTGCGCTGCCTCCCTGGGCTGAGGGACGCACGTGTGTGCTCATTGACTCGCGCCACATTCTTGGGCTTTTTTATGCCCTACTTGTTGACAAATGGACCCAGTGGCCGGTCTTTTTGGCGCGCCTTGGGTATGACCCAGTCACGGATATCGTTGTCTATGTGCGAGGTATTCCACTTATTCCAGGCAGGCCTGTTTTGCTCTCACAAGGAGACATTGTAACAGTTTTGCCCACGACTGCCGTGCCCTCACCTCTCTTGACCTTAGACACGATGTTGTTGACTCGCGCTGCTTGGCGCTCCTCACTTAGCCTGCCAATTCTCGCGCCTCGCCTGCGTTTCCATGTCTTGACAGATGGCGTGGACACCATTATCGAACTCAACAGGCGAACCACCCGTTGTGAGGAAGACTTCAAGGAACATGCCGCTGCTGCTCTGCTTGGCAATGTGCACCGCACCTCAGTACATACTGCGGCTCCCCGGATTGACGACAGTGCACCCGGAGGTCGCATGTGTCATGCTGTGGTTATCGTCACAGAAGCCCTGCCGTGCACTCCTATACCCCCAGGACGGCCCAGGATCCCACATGCCGTGTATTTCCTAGACCTCAGGCCTATCTTGCGCGGAATCTCCTGGCGGATTGCCAATGGCTCTCATGTGAGCCTTTCAGCACTTGAAAAGGAGTTCGGTGAGTTTGCCCCTCCCGAGCACAAGGCATGCATTTCAGGTGGTGTCCCAGAATTAATCGGATCCCAGACCATGCTTAGGATCGCGTCTGGGGCAACGATTACTGTCTCTTACGAAGCCGATGAGCCCGCTCCACCACCAGACTCTTCCAGTGACTCAGATGACTCGGATGATGATGACTCTGAGACTGGTGGCGGTGATCCAGACACCGACCACCCTCGTGAACCTTCTCCCGTCCCTGAGCGTCCACGTAAGCGCCTCAGGAACCGACATCACCATGGCGGCAACACCAGGCCTGGCGCCAGGCATCACGCCGCAGTCCATGGCGTAGTGCGAGCTAAGGGTTTTGCCAACAAGGGGCACAAGCAATGCGCCGTGATGTGCCTCCTCGCCCCTGGCACATTGGGTTTTTCCTTGCCCAGCCTTAGCCCCACTTTTGGTTTAGGGCCCTTCCCTCCCCTCTGCTTGACTGCCGCCCGTGGTGTTAGGATTGCCTTAACCACACCCTTGCAGTTCGCAGATAGTGTCAGCTTTCTTGACTGCCGCCTCTCACAGGAGCCACCTGCCACTGGCCCCCTTGCACGTGGCCAAATCCGCGACCTGAGACGGGCTGCCCGTACCCTTTTTCGGTGGTCCGTGGCCCCGTCTTACTTACT
This sequence comes from Symbiodinium sp. CCMP2592, assembly GCA_905221615.1. Lineage (NCBI taxonomy): Eukaryota > Dinophyceae > Suessiales > Symbiodiniaceae > Symbiodinium > Symbiodinium sp. CCMP2592. Next base: position 110,637 of record CAJNDT010000358.1, read on the forward strand.
CGGGCAGGGCTTTAGCTGACACAGACACTGACTCCACCGAATCCGAGTCCGATGTGCCACAGACACGATGGGTAGCTGTTGTCGTCCTAGCCCCTCATTACAGTCCGGAGCTTTTGTCGGTTGCTCTACAGCTTCCTACTACTGTTGACTCGATCACTGCACCTGTACAGGCAGCCCGCAGCCCCTGCTCAGCCGCACTGCTGCCACGACTCGTGCCTGCATATCCACAGCCGATTCCAGAAGCTGCTGTTTTCATTGCTTTACCAACCTGGCAGCCTGCCAGAGTGACTGTATGCTTCGACCTATGCCACGTTGACGGTCGCCTGTTCACTGTCCACACTCCCGACTACGCCAGCCGTGCTCAACTCCTCTGTCTGGCTTCGCTTCCTGCTGGAGCACATGTTGATGTGTGCCTGGGGCCCTTCGCTGATGTGCTCGACACAACTGCCATGATGCACCTGCGCTCCGGCGACGTTGTGTCCTTCTGGCCAGCGTCGGTCCCGCGACAAGCACTTCCACTGCTCTCTGATCTCCTTGTTGGATTGGACGATTGGCGTGACCGCATTGAGCTGCCCTCTGTTTTCGGCGATCCAGCATACTGCTTGGTCACGGAGACCGACACCGTGCTCTTCCAAACAGACTTCTCGCGCCCCACCAGCTATCGGCAACATATCGCAAATGCTCTTGGCGTCCCTCTCGGGCGTCTTGCACTGCAACCAGCTCGGCCACGGGTCCGCGATGCAACCCTAGATGGACATTACTGCCATTCCGTCATCGCTGTGCTTGAAGCCGAGCTCCCTACCCGGGATATGAGGGGTTCTACTAGATTGTAGGCCTCTTCTTGCTGGATGGCGCACTATCAGGGCAATGCAGGGTTCCCTCGTCATTCGAGATGTCTTTGATCTCCTTGCAGGAATTGTACCGAAAGGTTTCGAGCTCCATCTGCCAGACGTTCCCCTAGGCACTGCAGTCTATACGGTCGCTACTGGGACTGTACTCACTGTCCTTGCCCTTCCAGGGAATAGTAATCTGCCTGGTGTCCAGTCCCTTGCAGTCACACGACCTACTTCGGGTAACAGGGACCCAGCCTCTCATGAGGCCATCCCAAGTGGCACAGCCACTTCGTCGACAGGGCCTCTGCCAGATGTTGCAGGTGTCTCTACTGCACAGGACCGCAATGCTGAGCAGCCTGTGCTATCTCATGACCCTTCTTTGCAAAGGACCACTGACAGTGATGCAGCTTACATAAATGCGCACTTCAGTATCTATGTTCCCGATTATCCTCCGGAGAACATTGAAGTGCGCATTTCCTTGCCCATTTCTGTGCATGGGGCCCTCGCCATCGTGTCTGCGAGCAGACACCCACTACAGCGCCTCCGTTTTCCAAGACTACTCGCCGCCGTGCCGCAAACTACACCAGGCATTGCTACCTTGGTAGCTGCACCCGTCTGGGTTGAGTCGAGAGTGTGCGTCTTGTTCGACAGTCGCCAGCTCAATGGACGATTGTTTGCGTCAGATGTACCTCCGCAGCTGTGCAGGGAGGATCTTCTCCGCGTTGCTCTTGTCCCTCTGACTACTGCCACTCTTGTCTTCACAGGGGACCTCCCGTGGCCTCTACCTCCCCAGCATCAAGTTGTTTTGCGTGACGGGGATGTAGTCCACTTTTTGCCAACTGAGCATCAGCCTATAGCAGTTGTCACACTAGCTGACATGTTGACTGATCCCGCCTCTTGGCATGCCGGTCCCGATATTGGTCACCCCCATGACACAGACCATGTATGGATTATCGCTGAGACAACTCATTTCGAACATCTCGTGCCGGAAGGCCTGCGCCACAACATACAAGCCTCCATCGCTGATGCCCTACAGGTCGCAGCCACGGATTTGCTCTTGCGTCCCGCTCCATTTGCAGATACAGAGTATGTCCGCCGAGGTCGTGCCATGCGTGCTGTTCTGGCCGCCGCAGCTCGTCATGAGAGCCCCCGGGCAGCCCAAATCCCAGTCTGCTTTCTTGACCGAAGACCTCTCCTGATGGGACTTTCCTGGTTTTTCGCTCCAGACGGCCGGGTTGATCATAGGGCACTTCTGGAAAGACTTTCTCCCCGTTGTCCGGTTGGATACAGAATAGCAGTGTCCACAGGAGCTCAATTTCCCTTTATTTTGGATCGTGACCTGCAAGTGCATGATCGACAAGTGTTAGTCATTGACTACCTTCCCACAGAAGCATCCGCCAACGGATGGGATGCGTCACACATTGGTCCACCTCGCCCTCCCAGTGACCATGGCAGCAGTCACCACGATGAGTCTGACTCTCCCCATGTCGCTGCTGAGGAGCCAACAGATGCAGGTACCGGTGGCTCCGAGTCTCGAGCACCCCCACTCATTGCTGCCGCTGGAGACCCATACCCCCATGCAGCTGAAACTGGGGTTTCTTTCCCAGCTTGTACAATCAGTCGAGCAGTTAAGTGTCAACAAGCTTGCTTTGGAGCTGGCTTGGTGTGCACCTCTATCCTCCTGGTTGCCGAGTGTTGTTCCAGTGCCAGTCGCATTTTCTTGCCTTCCGATGATTGTTCCTATGATGGCAAGCACCATGCGCTCGATGTCTTTCCTCTATGGGACATCGGTGACAGTCGAGCAGTCAAGTGGCATCCGCCTCACTCCTTGGATGGTCTGGTGCGCACCTCTACTCCCCCGACGCCGTCTCCCCTGCGCAAAACTGCCGCCGCATCCCTTGCTCTGGTTGCCGTGCTTGCGAATTTGTTTGTTGGAGCCTGCCTCTCCTCCTTTGGCATCTTGTGGAGCCTAGTCTCCGCTTGCGCACTTTTTCCCAGAGGCACCGTTACCAAGTGGTTACTCTGGGTTGCCGTCGTTAGCGTTTTGCCCGCCGTTTTGGCGGCTCCATCTGCTGATGTCAGCGCCCGGCCTGGCCTTTCACCCGTTGAGGTCGCAGCTGCCCTCACCGTTGGCGCCGCTGTCAGGTCCGTTGCCACTCAATGCCGCCGAAGGCCCGAAAGTGATAGCATCCCTCTAGCCCCACCCTGCAACGGCCCAGACACATCAGACCCGTGCAGACAGAGTGGGCGGATGGTTTGTGCAGGCACCGCAATGCAAGAGAGTTTAGCAGGACCCGGTCACGCCCGGCTGTCCCTGGCCGATACTGTGCCAGTTTCCGCCTATCAAGCTTCTTGCTTGCAGCTTCTTGACTGCATTCCGGCACCAGGGCAAAGTTATGACTCCCACCCTGATTGGCTGGATAACGACCTTTGCTGCCTGGTTGAGTCTGGCAGACTGGCTAGCGATGTGCAGGCTGCCGTACTTCAAACGCGGTGCTGGCATGATGCTGGAATGCCTTCCCCCGACTCGTTGGAAATCTACACAGACGGCTCGGCTCCGCGAGAACCACTTGACCCCAGCCCATGTGCCTGGTCCTTGAACGTTTGGGCCAAATGTGGGTCCACATATCTTTTCATTGGGCATGCAGAAGCCGTTGCCACCCATATGGGCACACCTTGGTTTCTGGGCGAACGTCGACACGACGCGCTCACCGCAGAACTTCTGGCGCTGTGTTGGGCCTTAGCGTGGCTCATTGAAGTTGGCCATACTCTTGCTGTCCCCACCACCATCTTTTACGACGCATGCAGTGCTGGACAAGGAGCCTTCGGATCCGCTCTCTCCCCCGTTGGGCATGACAAGGAGTATGAGTCACTCTCTACTCTCGCTGGCTCCTTGCGCCACCTTGCGTCCACTTTGGCTCCGTTAGGTCATCAGCATGTCAAGGGACACAGCGGGTGCCTTGGCAACGAGCTTGCGGATGCCTTTTCAAAGTGGATACGCTGTGTTCCTGATGATCCCTGGCAACGTTGTATGCCTCAGTGGGTTTCCAGATTTGCGTCCCACAAGCTGCGCCAATGGGCCTGGACGCTACGATGCCGCACACCCGACATGTTGTCTTGCTATGCTTTTGAATCGGAGGCGCAGCGCCTTCAGTCGTTACAGCAACGACCCAAAGTCGCGCCAATGCAAGGCGTCACCTCCCGGACGCTTCCAGCCGCTGACATACGCTGTGAGATCCGGGCGGTGTCTTTTAACGTCCTAACTATGAAGGACAGCCGTCCAGGTGATCTAACAGGCTCACAGCCCGGTGCCCAGCCCGACGTGGGCTTCCGCATGTTCGGTCGCAAACATGTGCTTCAGCAGTCCCTTTCCGACTTCCGGCCGAACATTGTCGGATTTCAAGAAACACGTCTACAGGATGATGTTACACAGCACGATGCCGAATATCTGATTTATCAGTCCAAAGCCACTTCTCAAGGAGTAGGTGGCTGTGCCCTTTGGCTGTCTCGCAGCGTTCCTTACGCTACTCAAGGCTCAGAGAAGCTTTTCTTTCAGCACTCGCATGTCACTGTGGCCAGCTTTTCCCCGCGCCACCTTATTGTGAATGTGACCGCGCCACGGTTACATCTCATGATTGCTGTTTTGCATGCCCCCTCCCTTACCAAGCATCCGTATGAGGAGGTGTCTTCCTTTTGGGATCAAAGCCTTCGTGTTCTGTCCAGGAGGCCGCCCGGCACAGATTTCCTTGTTTTGGTCGATGCCAACTCCCGCTTGGGTAGTGTTACATCCGACCATGTGGGTGACCATCATGGGGAGGACGAGCTAGAAGCTGGCTCCCTCTTCCACTCTTTTGTTACCCAACTGGACGGATACGTCCCGGCCACCTTCTCGGAGCACCACCAAGGGCCCTCGACCACTTGGCGATCAGCCCTAGGCGGTAGCCGCCGTATTGACTATATTGTTCCTCCCAGAGCATGGTCCGACTGTGGCCCATCCACTACAGTTCTGCAGAATTTTGAGGCCCCCCAGCTGCGGGAGGATCACAAGCCCACTGCCCTTCTGTGTTCCTTTGGGTACAAAGGGAAGCCCACTTGCTACACTGACAATCGCCGCAGAGCTGTCCGCCCACAATACCCTGCAACCCCAGACGGGACAAAACAAATCTCTGCAGCCTTTTCAAAAATTCCATGTGTGCCCTGGCAGTGTGACGTGGATGTTCACTGCCAGACCCTTTCCCATTCTTGGTGCACAGCTGGTGCTGCTTTGACCGAGGCCACTACTGTCCAGCCCCGCGCGCCATATGTACCACAGGAGGCTCTGCCACTCATTTGGCGGCGTCGCGCTTTGAGCGCATACCTGCGCCAGGAGGAGCTTGAGATCTCCCGACGATGCCTCCTTATTGGGTTTGCTGCTTTTCGTCTGGCTCGGCAAGGCGGTGCATTTTCAAACCAGGCACGCGCCACTGCGGACCGATGGATTGTGGCAGTGGACCACAGCATAGCCGTTGCATGGGCTTACTTCCGGGATCATGGCCTGCAACTACATAGGCTTGTTTCTCATGGCCGCCGCCAGTATCTACGGGGCTTGGTCACTGCAGCCTCCACCATTGATACCCGTAATCCCAAGGAGCTCTATGCTGCCATTCGAAAGGCTTTCCCAGCAGCCAGATCCTCCAAGCGATCCAGTGCCTGCCCACTCCCTGCACTGCAAATGCCCTCAGGAGAAATGGCGGTCACTGCACAGGACAGGGCGGCGTGTTGGCGATTGAAGTCACACCAGAGGAGTACGTGCGCGCCACCGCGACAAGTCTCCCACCCTGTGAGGACGTTGTGTTTGACATGTCCATCCTGCCCAATCTCCTACAAACCGAGAGCACCATACTCTCGTTGCGCAACGGGAAAGCCTGTGGACCGGACGGGGTCACAGCGGAGTTGTTAAAGCTTCGCCCCACCGCATCTGCCCGCGACCTCCTACCCCTGATGCTTAAGTCTACCCTCTCCGTCCGGGAGCCAGTGGCATGGAGAGGAGGAGACCTAGTGCTCATAGCGAAGCGGGCAGGGGCAGCGCTGGCCTGCTCCCATTACCGTTCCGTACTTATGGCAAAAACATCGCTGGCAAAGTCTACCATAGGGGACTGAGATCACACATCACTCCGCTTCTGTCCGAGCACCAGCCCCCCTTGATGGCCGGAGCCACCCCCGGGGCTGGCATCGAGATCCCTGCCCTTGCCATCAAAAGCTTCCAGTTGCTTCGATGCGCACGCGTCGGCCGTGGGCCGTCATATTTCTTGATCTGCAAACTGCATACTATGCAGTTCTTCGCCAAACCATAGCTGCCAATGTGGAGTCCGATGCTTCTCTGCTCAATCTCCTGCACCGACTCGGGCTTCCGCCCCACGCTTTGGCGGAGCTTCGCGACAAGCTCCACCTCCTTGCTGAGCTACCTGCCATCGGAGCTTCGGATCACCTTCACTCCCTCATCCGAGACCTTTTCACTGGAACTTGGTTTCGTGTTATTGGCGATGCAATCCTCACACTTACCAAGCGAGGATCCCGTCCTGGGGACCCACTAGCTGATGCGCTGTTTGCAGTGACACTTTCAGCCTACCTGAAGTCCGTGCAAGCTGCCCTTGATGCTGAGGGTCTTCTTCCAGAGCTGCCGTCTTGTGACCGTCGTCCACCCTGGGCAGAGTTGGAAGGTCACTCCACCCTCGGTAGCCCTTCTTGGGCGGATGACTTCGCTCTCCCCCAAACGGGCGACTGCCCGGTAGAGCTAGTCGACAGAGTTGCTCGGAGCACTGAAATCGTCGTTGCTCATGGCAGGGCCTTGGGTATGACGATTAAGTTCGGGGTTGACAAGACAGCTGCCCTCCTCTGCGCTTCGGTTGACCGGCACTTGCCCCGATTCCAAGTCGATGAGACCGGCGGTCCCTTGTTAGTCATCCAGGACCCTCTTGGTGACGGACAGGCCCTCCTGCCTATTGTGTCTTCCTATCGCCACCTTGGGGGCATTGTTGTTTCGAACTGTGCGGCCGAGCCCGACCTTCACTTTCGTTACTCTCGAGCCGCTGGTCTGGCGCGCTCGCTTCGACGACGACTGTTTTCATCACAGGAGTTCGACCTTACCACTAGGCGCACTCTTTTGCGTGCATTAGTCGTCTCCAAGTTTGTACACACCAGCGCCTCTTTGGTCTTGCGCACCAACATTAGTAACCGTCTGTGGGAGCGGTACTATGTGGCGCTCTGGCGGAGTCTTCTTCGCCGTACCTCCGCTGACAAGCAGGAACACTCCCTCGAGGTCCTACGAGTTGCCCGGACTGTGTCGCCCCCTCTTGCCCTTGCCACAGCCCGTGCTCAATTCCTGGTTCGACTTTTCCGGAAAGGGCCCAAGGCGCTTAGAGTTTTTCTCTATGACCATTGTTCTACTCATGCTGCGTCTTCCTGGCTTGGACAGCTGGATGCCGACGTTCGGTATGTTGGTCTCTTCGTGCCTGCTGTGCTTGGACTTTTGCGGCCACAGCATTTAGTTGCTGATTTGTTGGACGCAGTCCATGAGCAACCCACGTGGTGGCTCCGGCAAGTGGTTGCGGCTGAGAAAGCTTTTGCTCTCGACCTTGGTGTGTGGCGGACACAAAAGCTCTGTACAAGGCCTGCTAACGGCCCTGACGTGTTGCGGCCCTTTACTTGTGACACGTGTGGTGCCGGTTTTCGACTTCGCAAGCATCTTCATGCACATATGGCAAGGTCGCACCGGCAGTATGCACCTGCGCGTCACTTCGCCATTTCGGAGTCTTGCATCTCATGTCTAAAGTGGTTTCGCACCGTTGAACAAGTACAGATGCATCTGCGGCATGCTCCTTCCTGTCTTCGCCGTGCTTGTCGCCTCATCCCTCCGCTACCAATTGAGGATGTTCGGCGACTTGAGGCGCCGACCCGCCAGCGCCAAAAGAAGGTTGCCTCAGGACATTGGGAGTCCTTCCAGGCCCTTCCAGGCCCTCGTCCGGCTCCCTTGACTTTCGGGCCTCGAATTCCCACAGCAGACGAGCGCCGCCCTGCCAACTTCGACACTGAAGAAGTCGACCTAGCCTCCTTGCGGATTGGCTTTGTCCCCCGCGAGTCTGATGTCGCCTGGGTCGAGAACCATCTCGCAGCTGCCAGCGTCGAAGGTGCCAGGGAAAAAACGTGCCGCTTTTGGCTCCGAAAGCCTTCTTTGTCTCACCTGAATTTGTAGCATGACATTTTTGGGACGCGCCGTAATAACGGCACTCTAGTCCGCAGAAGAAGAAGAAGTCCCCTGCCCTTCCAAGTACAAGGGTTGTACAAAGGTTATGGGCAATGGGTGACAGAAGTTTTCGGAGTGCAGTCGTTGGTAGGGTTTATATAGGTTTCCAAGCCCATGCTAGAAAAATGGTGGACTGCTTAGAACCCTTGCAGTCATGGTTCGGTATCTGGTCTATTGCAAAATCATACAGCTGCCAAGCCATGAACGCTGAAGCTTCCCGAAACCCTGAACCCCTAAACCCGAGACCTTAAACCCTAAAGCCTAGTCCCGAAAGCCTAAACGCTTAAACCCTATAAGCCTTAACCCTACCTTCAGCCCAGGACTCCGGAACCCGACAGCCACGTACCTAGTAGTAAGAGGCCTGAACCAGGACCCTCCTTGTACCCTCAAATCGGGGTATATGGTCCCAAATAAGGGGCATTTAGGGTCTAATGGAGGGTAGATGAAGGGTCTAGGAAGAATTACTTATACTATTTTGGGGGTTCCTTATTTTAGTATAATGAGCTCCAAAACTCTTTTTCACATTATTGAGGCCCTTATATCATAGAATCCTCATAGTAACCCTTATAGACCCCCTTAAAGAAACCCTAAACCGTAAACCCCATTCTAATATTTAAGGCCCCTATGTTAGGTGACGCACTTGAAGTTGAAGCCGCCGCCACACACCGGTGTGGGCCGGGAAGAGGAGACGAGGGATCCGAAAATAACATAAGCATAAGCATTTTACAAGGATATCTAGGGTGTAGTACAGGGGCTTAGATGTTGACTATTATTCTTCCTTTCGGTTCTTGTTATCTTTATACTAAGATGCACTAATATGCCCAAAACTCTATTCTTATTACTAAGGCCCTTATCTTAGAGCTTGCGGCGCTGGGCGGGGCTTGGGTTGCAGGAGTCTGTTGACAGTTTCTTACTCAAGGGCTTGGTCCAACCAACACGAGGCCGCAAAGCCTGACCTACTTAAAGGATCATGGGACTTATTAACTAGGGTTATAATTAGGGCAACTATACTTATACCTACTTATAAGCCCAATTTATGGTACTTATAACCTTACTTACTAAGTCCCATGATCCTCCAAGTACGTTCTCTTAACCCCAAGCCAGAGCGCCTTTTACGCACATCCCACCAATCAGACTTGGTGTTCCTTGAGAGTTTGGGGTTTGCGGTAGGGTTTAGGGTACAAGGGTTTAGGCACTGCTTGAGTCGAAAAGGGCATAGAACAGGAGGTTATGGAGATTCCCCACCATCTGTGCTGATCCACAACCACCGCCGCCTGCCACAGCAGCACAGCTGGGTGGGGTAATCCCAAAATAACAGTCCGAAGAGCAGTATCCGTAATCCCACCCAGCTTTGCCATTCTTCCTCAAGCCCCGAACCTTGGAGCGCCGAAAGCTTTAAAGCTGACGCGGAGATAAGTCCGTAAGAGCTTCTCCTGAAGCCGTCGACCTAACCCAAAGCCCTCGTCCTCACTCCCCTTGAGTTCCCTATATCCGAAGCCCGAAACTCTGAAATCTTATTTCTTTTCCCTGGGCTACCTATACCAAGTTTCCTTATGTAGGGTGATGCTGAGCTTTGCTCCTTTTGTCCAACTGCGAACCGAGAGAACTCACCTGGCTCGTCCGAGTTGTGCGAGCGTAAACCGAAGCCTTAAACTCTAAAGGGAACTCCAGAAAGTTGGAATATGGTTTCAGGGTAGGATACCTTATAATTCACCATACAGGGTTTAGGATAATCATATTCCAACTTTCTGGCTTTTACTTTAAAGCCTAATCCCTAAACACGAAGCCATTAGTCCGACACCCCAAAAGGCGCCGAAGGCTTAGAATTTACCATAGAAGGGTAAGGATAATCATATTCCAACTTTCTGGCTTTTACCTTAATGCCTAGGTTCCTGACTAGTACACTGTTTTGCCCTTTGTATTTTAGGGCCTCCTTACTAAACCCGAATAGCATGAAGAAAGGTACCCTTTGTATAAAGGGTCTACTCAGAAACCTAGCCTAATGCAACGAGTCCGGATCAAGGGGCTTTGAGTCGGGGGCATGCCGAGTTTTAGCCCCTCCCTGCAAGAGCAGTAGGGCCTTGTGGTACCTTTCAGAAGCCCTTATATCTTATGACATCCGTGTAGTCCTTGAACCCGAAAGCAATCCTTCCACCCTGAACCTACATCCTAAGTCCATAGACACCCAACCCAAATCCCTATAACACCCGTCTCAATCAAAGCCCTTTAACTCCCGGTAGCTCCAGCGTATGGAATTCCAACCAGAATGCCCTTATCCAAACAAGTTGCGCGCAAAGCACATACAACCTGAACACTAAGTCAGAGGACTCCTTGATTAAACGCCCGTAAAACCTCAAACAAAACCAGAGGACTCCCTGATCAATTGCTTATAGAAACTTTGAACCCTAAACCGAAAAGAACAACGTCGAACCACTTCTGCAGACCTTGCCAGGCTAGTCCGAGAGTGAGTGTCAAACCGAAAAGAAAGCCGGAGGACTCCCTGATCAATTGCCAGATGGTCCAGCCAAAGCCACCCAAGATCGACCTCGAGAGGTCACTGGGCTGCACAATAGCACACTACTGGGGCTCGGGTTTCATGTAGGAGCCTGATTAAGAGACCTGGGTCTCTGTCAGGGCTCTTAAGATGGGTCCTACTATTTTACATAGGGCTAGGTTTTTTTAAAAATCAGATTCTGACATTATGGAGTGTAGAGCTTCAGGAGTGTGGGGTTTCGGGGATTATGGAGGTTAGGGCTGGAGGGTGTCGGGACTCGGGGTTCGCTAGGGCCTGGATAACTAGACTTGGGTTTGGGGGTATAGTAGGCTATGACCATATGGGGGCTTCAAGGGAATATGTATGGTACGCTATGACGATATGGGGGCTTCAAGGAAATATGGAGATCAGGTCTTGCAGGGTTTTGCATTTTGTCACAACTACTTTGGGGACCTTATCCGTTCAAGCCAAGGAAGCCCTTACCACCCGTACAAACGCATTGGAAGGTTGATGGTCTACACCGGTGAGGTCCTGCGCTTCGAGTGCAAGATGGTGTGGCTTTGCAGCACCATGGGTTTTGTGAGGGGGTTCAGGGGGTGGTATAAGGTTTTCGGGTTCTTATGAGCCTTCCAAGTTTTGTAGAAGCTTTTCTCTTTTGGTGGGTGATGCAGGGCTCCATAAATGCATGGTGTCTTGGTTTCAGGGTTTACGGTTTTTATCCTGTTTGGGGTTCAGGGTCTCGGATGCTTCTGAGTGAAGAGGGCATTTTGGGGTTCAGGGTGCTTAGGGCTTCGGGGCTTTGAGTCTGCGAGAGAGAAGCCGTGTCTAGCCGGCCATGCTGGTGATGTAAAGTTGTTCTGGGGTCCTTGACACGAACTCGCGTGTTGAAATGCAAACATGTAAACTGAACATGTAAACTGATAAAAGCTAGAACGGAACCAATGAAGTTGGTTGGGCGTATATTGCAGTATACCTATACAGGGATGGTCAGGGAAGCTTTTCAAGATTCTAGATTAGTCTAGATGTCATTTTGGCCTTGCTAGCTACGTCTTCTGGCACTTTAGGTGGGCTGGAGATGCCGGTCCGATCTCGCAAGCATCCTCAGCCCCAACATTCAATCTCAAGACCCTCGAAGAGAACCTGTGAACCCAAACGCCAAAAGCAACACCTGAAGTCCTAAACCCTCAATGCCTCACCTAAAGCCTTAGCCCTAAAACCCTCAGCCGAGGAATGGCGAGCCCGAAGACGAGCTGCGAAAGCTTGTCATCGCCTACTACCCGGCGGATGGCGATGTGGCAGTCTTTGAGGCATTCTTGGTGGGGGATGAAGGGTATGCGAAGGCAGTGCGGAAGGCTTGAGTGGGTCTTGAAGCCCCTGAGCGGTACTTTTCAAGAGGACAGAATCGGAAAGAAGTGGTGGGTTGTTGCCACCGGCCTCTGAAGTTGTCCTCGCTAGTTGGACAGCTTGTCGATGGCTGTCGCAGTTGGCCACCAGGGCATTCTGGACACTTGCACGACGTGCACAACCCTGAGCCTGAAAAAATCGGACTTCTGAAGCTTGAACCCCTGAACGTCCTGAAACTGTGAACCCGGGAGGCCCCCCAAAATAGGGTGCGTTGAGGGAGCAGAGCACTGCATAGAGCCATAGAGTTTGTGCCCTTCACTGGGTTCTTGCTAAGGGATGAAATTTAAGTGACCACAATCAGGAAGCCATATTGTTTACTATAGATCCCCATTATCGCAATTTAAGTTAACTCCTGAACAAGAACCCTGTAAACCCTAAACCCGGGGAGCTTGTATTCGGGCAGCCTCTTCCTGGGGAAGGGTGCCCCCTCGGAATGTAGGGGACTGGCTTCAGGGTTTGGGGGTTTAGGGTTTACGGTAATTAGTTTGCATCCCTCGTCAAACGAGAAGGCCCTGCTGTTGAGGAGTGTTCGCTGGCACACAATCCAAGCCCATGCTGAAAACGGTAATTTGTTTAGGGGTCATGCTGGACAGGTACCGGTGCGCAACAGCGGGCACATGGGGGGCAAGTTCGCAGACAAGCGACGCATCAAGAATCCAGACACCGGGGATTACTTCAAGCTCGAGGCACCATGAGATCACCGAGAGAGTTCTAGGTCGAACCTTAACCCCTAAACACCACGGCCTAGCAATCATGGGTTCCTTGTTTCAATGGTTCATCAGTCTTTCTTTTCCTTTGGTGGAGAGGGACTGGGGAAGGAGCTGATGATCTCACATCCCAGGCTCAATTTTCGAGATTCCGAGTGGTGCTGTAGGACATGTGGCCTTGCCCTCAAAGCGTCGTAAGTTTTCCTTGTTCCTCGTACCGGTACAACGTATTTCGTAGTTCGCTTGCAATTCGTAGTCATACTGATCCTACATTGAAGCTGAGCGCGAACACAAACATGAAGTTTGTGAGTGCTTTCGCTACTTGACAGCCATTATCTGCCGCACTCCTCAAGCCCTACACCATAAACCTCTAAGCCGGATCAGCGGACGAGCTCCTGCGTCGGAGGAGTGATTTTGACTCGAATGGAAACTTCGCCCCAAAGCACTAAACCCCCCAAAATGCGGCTTCAAGTTTATGGTGTGCTGAACACTAAAAAGCAATGATTTTTAGGATTTATGGTCATCTGAATGTGTGCAGGGGCTGCAAGGGGTAAAGAAATGCATAGTACATCGGGACGATGAGGTGAGATCAGTGCTGCTTGTTCAGGCCTCTATACTCTATATGGGAGTTTCCGAGAATAGGGGACCCTAATATAGTACCCTAAATAGTAAGATCCTTATTACAAGGACCCCGAAATAAGGTACCACATTTTTCGGAAACTCCCATATGACCTCAAGCCCTGTAGGACTTCTTCGTCGGCCAGACAGTCACCGTGGCGGCACAACCTCTCCAGATCGTGAGGGCAGATGAGCACTGCTTGCAGTACCTGGAGGCCCCCGGACTTGAGGATTTGCTTGCTTTGCATAGGTATGCCAATGAGGTAGTTTTTGTCTTTAGGAGTGTATATGTGTGCTTATGTAGATATTGATCGCCGGGACAGAGGCATATTGGGTTTCAGATAGGCCGCAACCGGGACGCGGTGCAGGCTCCAAGGCTTATGGGTCCTGACATGCTGCGTGCCATGCTCTCATTCCCGAATTCCGGCCCCTAATCCCTAATGGGATGAGCACAACCGGCCAAAGTCATCTTCAACTCCAATTCTTTTCGTTCCCCCGGAAAAACGATCGTCAACACGGAGTCTTGGTCCCTTGGTTGGCCTTTCAGCTTCCTGCCACCCAAGCAACGGGTAATTGCCCCAAACCTAAATACGCCCTGATACGGTTGATGATATAAATCCTGCATTACCCATAATAAGGACTATAGCATAATTCCCATAGTGTAGGGTCCTTCAGGTAATGCAGGATTTATATCATCAACCGTACCGTTCCTTAAGGCTCCTTGACGTGTTTACAGCAAAAAACGTCCGCAACAAACCCCAGTCACCCCTCGTCTGGCCCAGTCAGGTCCCTTGTTGCACTCTCAACCCTACTAGAGGAGCCTCAACAAGCACATGTACTAGTTCCTTTTTGGGGATCATATTTAGAATCCTATAAGGTAATCGCAACAAGGAACTACTATGGAGCCTATGGGTAGGCAGAACATATTTTGGGAGTTCCTTGTTAATTGTACTTATAGTTGTAAATTCTAGTATATGGCGCAATTGTAATTACAGTTATAAATTCTAGTATATGGGGCCCCGAAACCCGATTCCAATGATTATGGCCCCTATATTAGGCCTCCCCATACGTCAGCCTGGGAGCACCAGAGAAACACCCCAAAATTACTCCTGTTGGGGCCCTTCTTCGAAGGGCAGGGGACTTAGTAAGTAGGTTATAAGTAGGGTTATAATTGGGGTAACTCCATTTAGGGTACTTGAAACCCTACTTATAACCTACTTACTAAGTCCCCTGCCCTGCCAAGTAGTCATCCTTGTAGTTATCCTTTTGGTTATCCTTATATCCCTACAGTGGTCCTTGTAGAAACCTTCCAGACTTGTATAGTCTATCCATAAACCCTAAACCCTTAACCCCAAACCAAACCCCAAACCCCGATCCCTAATCCAAAACCCAAAACCCCACACCCCTAACCCCAATCCCGAACCTCAAACCTTAAACCCCCAAACCGCCCAAATCCCAAACTCACAAGCCCAAAACCGCGAAACCCCCGAACTTTCGAGACCCAGGCGCGGCCCAAAGAGTTTCCCTACGCGGATCCCGTGGCCTGCGCCCAGCGCGTGGCTTGCCTCGCGAGCGAGCCGGAGATGCAGAGTGCGCAAGGCTAATTTCGGAGCCTGCTTAAAGGATGATGGGACTTAGTAACTAGGGCCATCATTAATTTAGGGCAACTATACTTATAACTACTTATAAGCCCAATTAAGGTACTTATAACCTTACTTACTAAGTCCCATGATCCTCCAAGTGTTAAATTTAGCAGAAACGCTAATTCCTGAACCACGTGCCCGAAGCAAAACTCTCAAGCCAGATGTCTGGAGAACAAAAAATGGTCCCCCTTACGGTCGCCACAATATAAGTACAAATACAAAGGCCGATGAAATATAAGTATACATATCAGGAATTGAACAATGTACATACAAGACCTGTAGTTTTTAGGTTGAAAAGATAACGAGTTCAAAACATAAGCAAATAAGCATGCACAGTTTATAAGTAAATCCACATGGCCATAAGCCGAAAGAAGACAAATGCAGAAAGTTTTAACAGATATGCATAAACAAGGGGAATGTGAGTAAACCTGGGACAAAGATATCTGGACATATACCAGTATAGATGAACAATTACACCAACACAGAATCACATATATTTTTGCATACGTATCTGTATATGTATATGTATAGGTATAAACAAGGAAATGTAGAAACATGTCTCTATCTGTGTCCATAGCTATATCTACCTCTCTCTTGCATGATCTATTTAATTATCTGGCTGTCGATTTATTCAACTATCTGCTTAGCTAGCCACCCACATATATTACAATGTATGCACATCTGTGGTATGTATGCATGCATGCATTCATACATCCTACAATATCACATGCCGCAAACCTTGTTTAAGTCATCCAAGCTTCTTTAGTTGGAACCTTGAGCCTCCTCCGCGGTGGCAGGAATTGAGCCGGAACGGCTCAAGGACCTCGCCGCGTCCAAGGGCATTTACCTCATCGACCATGAGGCCCAGCAGGTTTTGGGATTGAGGGTTTGGTTCAGGGGGTTTGGGGTTTAGGGTTTAGGGTTTAGGGGTTTGGTTTAGGGGTTTTGGGGTTTAGGGTTCAGGGATTGCACAAGTCCTGATGCAAAAACAAGGGGTTTAGGGTGTCTCGTCCCAGTGCAAAGCAGCCCGAATACGTTGGTGAATACATCCATTTAGCTGGTAGCAATACAGAGGTAAGAAAGCGGGTCAGGGCCGAGTGCTTTGAGTGTTTTTCTGCGCACTGGTGCGCCCGACAACACATATCAACGTTCATCAACCGTTACACGAATCTAAAAACCGCCCAAACTCCTTAGACCCCTCAAACGTAAACCGCAGGCTTGTCCCAGTTGTGAGTGCTGAAACTCGAAGCCATTGTTCGGCCGCAGCTCCAGGTTGTGACCCTGCTGCGCAACTTCGGAATTGCAGGGGAGTCCGACGACGCAGCACCGCGAATTCTGGGCCCAGCCGCTCTGCCTACGGCCTCTGGCGCGCTTGGGTTTAGGTCTTAGAGTTGTTTAGGATTTTAGTGTGAATTAGTGTTCAGGAGTGCGCGGTTTAGGCTTCAAGAGCGAGGTTAAGCTTCTGAGAATGAGCTCGAGTCCTGTTAAGATCTTTTACTTCTGGCGAAGTGTGACATACGACCAACTTAGCCTCTCACCGAAGTCTTGCCATAGACATGGGTGGCTATCGTAACTCCTGAAAGCCTTCACACTGCGGTTTCGGGCATATGTACGATTCAGGGTCCAGGCATGGGGCATTAGTCGGCGTTTGGCTTTGAGCAGCTCAACAGCCGCTATATGCCTGATTCTTCTTTGCGGGCTTCGAAAAAGTAGCGAATCCACAGTATGACAAATCCTACCCTACCTGAACTTTTCGCACGTTCTAAACCCTTCACCTGGAAGCCATGCGAGAGGGAAAAAAAACACCTTCAGCGGAAGACCCAAGCCCAAGCAAGGCCCCTAATCCTCACCGCCCTTAAACCTGCAAATCTGGACCCCGCAAAACTCCTCCAAACCTTGCACCTGACAGCCGAAGTGAACGCAAGCTTTGCCCGACACGACCCACACAGCATCATTTGACGGTTCTTCGTACGCAATGGAGGGCATAGGCTTGTGGGCTTAACGTTTAGGGTTCAGGATTGTGGGCTTACGGCCTGGGGTTGCAACGGCTCAGACAGAGACGCCCAAATCCTTAGAGTCCCGTTCAACCTCAAAGGAGTTGCTGAACGGAGCCACGTCGCTGCCCGTCTGAGGGCCAACGGAGGGTGCAAGAAGAGGGAGCGAGCCCGGCGAGTCTACAGTTTCATGCACCTTCCCATAGTTGGGGTCTAGGGTACAAACGGTTTTTGAGAGTACGGTTCAAGGATTGCGGTTTTTTTAGGGTTCTATAAGGGATCTGTAGGGTTTAGGATTTAAGCGTACGAACGGTTTTGGGGTAGGGTTTAAAAGATTGAGGTTCGAATTTGCAGTTTTCTGCTCCAGTCCGTTTCAAGGGCTTACTACTACTACTACTACTACTACTACTACTACTACTACTACTACTACTACGACTACGACTACGACGACGACGACGACGACGACGACAACTACTTCTACGACTACGACTACGACTACGACGACGACAACGACGACTACTACTATTACCACTACTATTCCGACTACTACGACCACTACGACGACTACGACGACTACGACGACTACGACTATGACTACATAGGTAACTTTGGCGATGCCCTGCGTCTCCGGTTGCCGAAACGAGTTGAAACCCTAAACAACGGGTTGCTGGGATAAACAGAGTGTGTGTGCTTAAAAACCTTCTACGTCGGTAACTGGAGCACTACTTGGAAGGGCAGGGGACTTAGTAAGTAGGTTATAAGTAGAGTTATAAGTACTCTAAATGGAGCTACCCCAATTATAACCCTACTTATAATCTACTTACAAAGTCCCCTGCGCTTCCAAGTAGGGTACAGTAGGTCAGCTCCAGCCTTTCTTGCGGTAGGTGCTATAATTAGAAATAATCCGCAGATCATCCCTGTATTAGTCGTTGGTTCCGCTAGGAACTACAGCCTGGACAAGTAAGTAAGATAGGGCCAAGCTCCGATGTTGAATTACAACGATTTTGTCCGTCTCCTGGCGAAGTGCAAGTCTTTGTGCGGTTTCAGGGACCGTTTTGCCCCTGACATCGTGCAGTGGCACTGGGCCGGCCCACTAAACCCTCAACCCTAATCCCTGGATCCTAAACCTAGTCCCTAACCAGAACGCTTCCGGAGGCTACCGTTGAGGCGGCCCCAAAACATACCAGAGGCCAAAGGTTCCGCAACGAACGCTCGGAGGCGCACAAGGTTTCACATGCACGAGGCACGCGTTAAGAAAGTTTCTTGCTTGTCAATGAGTTTAGTCGCAAACCCGGAAACGAGGCTGTGGCCGTTTATGCGTACCTCCTAGCCGTAAAAAGCTGGATTCTCTGATGTTCATGCACTAGACTGTCTAGGGGCCCCAATGCAGTAAGCCTGGGAGCTGTGTCTTTGCGGGGTCGTTTTACCTTGTCGCCAGCGGAGTATTATCATAGGGTAGTAAGCCAGGAAACATCGCGCTTAGCCTGAGCTAAACCCTAAACCCTGAGCCTTAAACCCCTAAACCAAAACCCTCGTCCTTCCAGTGCGCCGCAGCACATCAGAAGTAGAGAGTAGCTGACCCGAACGCAGAGACGTTGTCAGGCTTGTCCGAGTCGCGAGAGCGTAAACCTTCCTAGAAGCGAAACCCGAAGTCCTAAACCTTGAGTCGAAACCGTCAGCCCGCAAGCTCCCCAACTCTAAGTCCTTAGGCTTTTAGATCAGGGCTTCTTTGGTGTTTACAATGCAAGAACTATCCTGGGCTCTATCAGTTATGGGGGGTTGTATGGTAGAGGCCTTCACCCCAATACTTCGAAGCCAAACTCAAGACGCCCCGCGCACCAAACTTTGGAAACTACAGCAACTTCCATCTCCCCCATATGCGGCCCTAAAGCTACAAGCAGAGGCGCAGTCAGAAGCCATAGAACCTTCTTCAACATCTGCAAGTTCGGTTTTAGGCTTTGGGCTATTGTCTTGTACACCCCCTGCTTAAAGGATCATGGGACTTAGTAACTCGGGTTATACTTAGGGTAACTATACTTCTAATTACTTGTAAGCCCAATCAAGGTACTTATAACCTTACTTACTAAGTCCCATGATCCTCCAAGTGGCAAAAGGAGAAAGAGTGCAGCATACCGGCGGGCCCCATGGTAACGGCTTACAGGCGCATATAGCAGGTAACCCCCAGACACTCTACACTTTTTGGGATAATCGTACCCACTCTAAAAAAGTGTACACTTTTTGGGATAATATTACCCACTATAAAAAGTGTACAGGGGCTTATGAACTCAGCAACTAAGTAAGACCTTAAGACCCTGAAGCCCTTAAACTAAAAGCCAGAAAGTTGGAATATGATTATCCTAAACCCTGTATGGTAGATTATAAGGTATCCTACCCTGAAACCATATTCCAACTTTCTGGAGTTCCCTTTATTGTCATCACAAGAACTTCAGGAGAGAAAGGGCCCAGGCCACATTGCTTGAACTTGGCCTGCATGCTTCCGATATGAGGCTGCAACTTGAAGGTGGTTCCGAGAATGTCGAGTTGATGCCTGATGCCGGGGTTCATAACCTCGGTGTTTGTTGTCCAGGTTGTAGTCACGTGGTGCATCTGTCCTTCGACTCTCAGAACCCTTGGTATCTTGAGCCGTTTCACTTTTTCAGCTTGCACGGGATGCAGAGTTCGGCTTCCTCTGTTATAGGCGTTATGCTGTTTTAGCTGGGGCGCAGGGTTCTTCTAAATTCTGGGGTCCCTTGTGGGAATTTGGGTTCGGAGGTCCCTTTTAGGGTTGAGGGTTTTGGCTTCGCCAGTTGTTGGAGTCCGAGAGATGGGTCTTCCCATTCTGGTACTTGGGACTGAGCGATGTCGTAACAGCGTAACACCCAGAGCCAACCGCGCCAACTCCTATTTGCAGAGGTCTGAATAATCGTAATAAGCTGCAATGATATCCCGAATATCGTGCCTAAATATGTGTCGCATTCAGGCTCAACGCGGCGCCCAGGCCTGCACATGAAGCTCGGGGTTGTTCTAAAGTGGAGCCTCCTAGTTGCTACTTCTTCAAAGGATGTTCGGTTTGTGAGGGTAAACCCTAAACTCTAAACTCTAAACCCGATGTCAGGTTTGGGTGGGAAGCCGAGGTGCTTTGTGCATGCACTACCCGGACCCCTGCTTCTTGCAACAGCCTCCGAAGGAGGCCATCGAAAAGTAGTCATGGCAGACGTAGTGGTAGTGGTAGCAGTAGTAGTAGCAGCAGTAGCAGTGGCAGCAGCAGCTGCAGCAGCAGTTGACGTCGTGGTCGCCACCATGGTCACCTCCATTGTTTTGTAAGTGATTCCGATTCCTTTACTTTGTTGCGGTTTCAACTGTTCGTATTACGTACGACGTACTCGTGCCTTAGAAGCAACAGGATCAGATATCGTCATCATCCTCATCCTCATCGTCGTCATCGCCATCATCGTCAGCATCTGTATCATCATCATTTTCGTCGTAGTCTTCATCTTCATTATCATTGTCGTCTTCATCGTTCAGATCATTACATTCGTATTGTAGGTCCTCATCAATAGTGTTTCTGCTCTAGTGCAGGATTGGGCCTGGGAGCATTCCGGAGTTCCAGAGGATCCAGAAATGCCACGTTGATGGACCTTGAGTTGAGGGCAAATGCACTGAGACTAAACCCGAAACCCTTTTCCAAGGCAGGGTCCATCCGAGCACACAGTAGCCAGGTTCCGCCTGTGCCCAGGCGCGGGACCGTCCGAGACGGAACCGGAAACGGGCTTGCCCCCATGTCTTAGCGCAGCAGGAAGGAAAATCTTGCACTGACACCCTTGGCAACAGGTGCTGGTCGCCGGTCCGAACACCGAGGGACGGGACCCAAGCCCTAAAATCCAAGCCCCAAATCGTGAACCGTTCGGATTGATTTGGAGGGTTTCAAAGGGTTTCTGCAGGGACGAGTTTGTTCCCTTGTTGAGGCGGAACCGTCGGCTCGGACTGGAACATCAGGGTTTCGACAGCTTGTGGCGAAAGGAGGATGCTGCTGCGAAGGGCTCAAAGACACCCCGAACCCAAAAGACAAGCGCGGATTCCATGACCGCCCAGCAGCTCAGCAAGCCGCCTGGCTGTTGCGTTTCTGTTCGGTCATACGTTGTTCTGAACCGGGATGCCCCAAATCCTGAAACCCGACCCCTAAACTTTCATCTGAAGAAGATTCGACCGAACATGGCCGTACCCGGTGCCCTCGCCAAGCAGAGACCAGGAAACCCACAGAATACTTTTGTGAGCAAGGTAGTTCGAAGAAGTGGAAGATGGTATTGTCGCTGCTGCAGCAGCTAAGCCTAAACCCTAAACCCTAAACCCTAAACCCTGTTCGTCCGAGTGTGAGTGCTGAAACCTTAAACCCTAAACCCTAAACCCTAAACCGTGCCTGCCCCTTTGAAATAATCCCAACGGTCCCACGAAGAAGCTCGAAACTAGCGGCTCCGGGGGGTGTAGGAGTTTAGGCTATTATATACCCATTATATAGCCCATTATAGGGTAGGTCTCCCCATTAAGGATCCCTATTTATCCCCTCTTGATAGTACAGTTGCAGAGAGAGGGATCCTAGCGGAGTACAGGTTCGGGTACACTATACCTCCTGGCCCTATTAAATCAATTAAGGCTCAGTTTATCAGGCGCTGTAAAGCCCCTGTAAAACTCTATAAGACGCGTTCAGCTCCTTTCAGACCAAAAACCACCATTCAAAAAATGCCCAAACCATTTTTCCTAAACCGGTTTATGAAAAGGAAAGGGTTTCCGGTTTTGGGCTCTCAGCCTCAGGTCCATCTCCCTCCCGGGGCTCCTCAAGATCGGCACGGAAAAGCCGAAGGCCCTTTTGTCTCTTATTCACATCAGAATAATTGAACATAGTAAAAAGCAAGAAGAACAACTATACGAGGAGGACTGCGGCTAAGAAGAATAGCTACTAGTACGGCTATTTCCGGGGGTTGCTCTATGAGCCTGAGATTGGCCTCGCAGGGTTCAGGGCTCCGGGGTGTGTATCCTTGGAACTTGGGGCCTTGAAGTGATTAGGGCTTGAGGATTCGGGTGAGGAGTGAGGGTTCAAACAGGGTTAGGTTCAGGGATCTGCCGTTTCTGTCTCATGCCTCCAGCTAAACCCTCCTTTTCTCGTGGTGTTGGAGTTTAGGGTTCAGGGTCAAACCCTAAACCCCTGAAGACACCGTAACCCCCAAACCAGCGAATGCGGAACCCTGAAAATACCTGCGGCACAGAACTCTTCATGCTAATTAGGTCTTCCCAGGTCCTAGGTGCTGTCTCCTTACCTGTACCTTACCTCGAGATACCAACACCAGGGCTCTGAATCTCAGCCCTCAACCCTCCACTGTCCCTATCAGCCAGAGACTCCAATATCACCTAAGTAAGGAACATTCCTGAAATTACAGGAGGATCCCTAGTCTGATTGAAGGACTATTCTTTAAATTACAGAAGGATCCCTAGTCTGATTTAAGGAATATTCCTTAATTAAGGGATATCGGAGCCTCGGGGAAGCATTTTTCCATGCAGCTTCAAGCCTCAGAGCCACCGATGCACCCTAAACCCTAAACCCTAAACCCATGTCAGGGCTTCACGGGCAATGCCCGAAAGACAACCCTGGGATTCAAAGTGCCTGGGAACCTCCGATCGATGGTGGATCTCCAGCCGCTCTGCCGTCGTCTAGGATGCCCAGTAGTACCCTTATTCCCTTTTTGTAGTCCTAGGTTCCTTATAAAGTTACCCAATACCAAAAAGTAGTCGTTCTCGGGGCTTGAATTAGGGTTCTTTATATAAGCCCTACTGTTTTGGGGTTATGGGCCCAGGGTGTCAATCAGGTTTCTAACACTTGCATTGTTGGGTTGAGGGTTTATGGTTTGATATGGGCGATTGGCAGACTTAGTAGTAATGGTACCACCCCCAGCACTTGTCGCAACATAGTAGTACAATATGTGCCCGAAACCTAATTCCACTTCTTCAGGTCCCTAACTTCTGTTGATGGATGAATGCAGGTTCAAGATTCAGCGAACTGGGCCGAGCTTTCATCCTAAAAAAGAAATCCGCAACCTCAAATCCGACACCCCACATCAATGAGCCCTAATTCCTAATTCCAAAACCACGGGGTTGAGGAGAGTTGGTCTTGTGCTGCCTTGGAGTCGCAGGTTAAGGATTTGATCAGGCTACGGGAGCAATGTTGTTTGGGGCGTTAGGCTTGTCGGATTTAGGGATTTGTGGTTTCGGAGTTTTGTAAGCTTGATTGGATTCGAGGGCTTAGTGTTTAGGGTTTAGGGTGTTGGGGTCCCTTCAATCCGACTTCAAGAGCCGTAAGGGTAGAGCTCCAGTACCGCAGTTCCAATCGAAGGACCTATTCTACTCGGACATTAGTCAGTCGTTCAAGCATCTCGCAACCCTTGCTGCCACCAAGTGGACGGGGCGAATGATCCTTGCGACATATCTGCTTTCAATTTCCCTACACCCTAAAATGTTTAACGCTCATCAGGCCCTATGTGAGGGGTATGAAGGTCCCCACCTCTCGTCGGGCCGGGTTTTGGGCCCAAGCCCTAAACACCTCAGCGCCGAAACACCTCAACATGCAGTCGGAGACAAGGAGTTCAACAAAAAGCACGCTACAGCCTAACCAAAACCCCAAGCCCTAAACCTTAAGCCCTTAGCCTGACGGCCCGTTAGCCCCTGTGGACCCCTTGAAGACCCGACTCCGAAGCTCAACGCGCTCTCCCCAGCCCAAAACTGGGACCTCATAGAACCCCGAAACCTCATACACCTGAACCGTGAATCCTAAACCCAAGCCCTGCGGTTGATGATATAAATCCTGCACTACCCGTAATCAGGAATATGCCACAATTCCCATAGTTTAGGGTCCTTAATGTAATGCAGGACTTATATCATCAACCGTAAAGACATTCAGCCTCAAACCCTAAGCATACTCCGCAGACTCCGAACCAGCGCCGAAACGTTCTAAACCGCCCAGAGACTCCAATATCCCATAACTAAGGAGTAGTCCCGAAATCATAGTAGGGATCCTATAACGATTTAAGGTATATTCCTTCCTTAGTTTTTGAAGGATAGTGGAGTGCCTAAATGGATCCTATTATGATTTAAGGTATACTCCTTCCTTTTTAAAGGATATTGGAGTCCCTAAATCAGGAAGACACCCCTGGTGTCCGACCACGGGAGGCAGCTCGCATCGCCTCTTTGCTGGCATTTCCCTTCGGGGGCTGAAGGCTTCTACTTGGAGGGGCAGGGGACTTAGTAAGGGCTCTTACAGGGCTCCTCAACGGGATCTATAGGGTTCCTTGAAGGGGTCTATGGGTTTTAGGGTTGTTTAGGGTCTACTTGGGAGGGCAGGGGACTTGGTAAGTAGGTTATAAGTAGGGTTATAATTGGGGTAACTCCATTTAGGGTACTTATAACTCTACTTACAACCTACTTACTAAGTCCCCTGCCCTTCCAAGTAGGGTTCCTTTAAAGAGTTCCTTAAAGGGATCTATAGGTTAGAAGCTGCCCCACCCTGTCATAGTGACTATAAGGATTATGTTAGGGCCCTATTATATTCTTATTGTACCACTATTACAGGGTGGGGGCCCCTTCTAATCTACAGGTTTCAGGGTTTTCGGGACTCCAATATCCCTTCATTCAGGAAGACCTAGGGGTAGGGTTTAGGGTTTAGGGCTTCGGGGTTTAGGGTTTTGGGTGTAATCAGTGTTTCGGGGCCTGAACAAGTGTAAGATGGGTGTGGGGTACGGTATGCGCTGCTGACCAAATCATATGAGGACCCTCGGGGGATTTTGTTTCGACTTCTTCAGACCCATATAGAAGGGCTGTTCGCGGTTCAGGATTTGTGATAACTAGTCTTGCTTCGAGGCTCAGAGGACTTAGCAAGGGTGGATACTTATCACCTCCCACCAAAACTCTCTCACTCCCTAAACACCTTAAACCCTAAACCCCTAAACCCTGAATCCCTAACCCTAAACCTTAAACTCTAAACCCTAAACCCGAACCCTAAACCCTAAACCCCGAACCGTTGAACTGTTACACCTCAAAATCCAAAACCCGAAACCGTACACCTTGAAACTGCTGCCGACCATACGAACTAGAGAGGCCCTAGAGCTTCGCCTTGGTGGGTAAAAGGGTTTCAGGGTTTCAGGGTTTAGGGTTTAGGGTTTAGGGTTTTAGGGTTTAGGGTTTAGGGTTTTAGGGTTTAGGGGTTTAGGGTTTAGGGGTTCATAAGGTAAAAGCCAGAAAGTTGGAATATGATTTTCCTAAGCCCTTTATGGTAAATTATAGGGTCTCCTACCCTGAAACCATATTCCAACTTTCTTTCTGGAGTTCCCTTTAGGGCTCTCAGATTCTATGAGTTAGATTCAAGTCTTTTTTTATGGTTGGGGAACATTTTACCGTTTATGGGTACTTACACCCAATAAGGAATAAAAGTGTACATGTTTTAATCCTATACCAGCCGTGAACTAGACATAGCTGTCTATAGTTCCCACCTTTGTAAATTTATGAACTCCCAACTCCCTACAGCCTAAGCCCTAAAGTTTTAGATTCCTAAAAGCCGTATGTAAACCGAGATGGATCGACGCAGACCCTAAACCAATCTAAAGTCCACATGCTAACCCTGGCTTGTCCGAGTTGCGAGAGCGTTGATCTGAAGCCTTTTTTTGAGGCCCCAAACCCGAAACCCTAAACCCCAACGATCCCAGGCTAATGGCAACTGCAGGCTGGCGTGTGGCCTTCGCCGAACCCCCTCCTGAGGAGGAAGTGAAGGACCAGTGCGGATTAGGCTTTGGGGCTTAGGTTCTAGGGCTTGGGGGTTGAGGGGGTTTGGTTTTACGGTGCTGTGGTTTAGGGTTTCTAAGCCTCTTGGGGTTGAGGTCTAGGCGTTATGGGTCGAAGGGCTTACAGGGAACTCCAGGAAGTTGGAATATGGTTTCAGGGTAGGATACCCTATAATTTACCAGAAAGGGTTTAGGAGAATCATATTCCAACTTTGCGGCTTTTACTTTAAGGCTCAGGTTTTTGAAAGCAATCACGGAGTGGAGCTGGTTTTGCTGGCAGCTGGGCCCTATGCCGCCACCCTAAATCCTTCAATGCTACGCCCCACCGTGGGGGCCTGCATAACAACCCAGAGACTCCAATATCCGTTAATTCTGAGGAATATTCCTTCAGTCATATGACGGATCCTGACATAATTTAGAGTATATTCTTTAATAAAGGGAGATTGGAGTCTCTGGGAAGTACCTTTCTCCCCTGATCCGAACAGAATCATACGCTAGCGTACCCACACCCTATTGAGATCATTAAGAGCCGGCATTTATCCAGGAGGAAGGCATCCTCCCATTTATTCCCCCAAAGCCCTAAACCCTAAACCTCTTGTTCCCAGGAGGAAGACATCATCCCAAAGAACCTCCAAAACCTTGTTAAACCTTCAACCCTAAATCCTAAGCCTCCTTTTTTCCAGGAGGAAGACATCATCCCAAAGAACATGCGCTACCCGCGGATTACACCAGCGTGGCTCAAGCACGAGAAGCAGGTGCTGCGCTTCTACGGTTTCTTCCAGGTGCCAAGGCTGTTTTGGGGTTTATGGTTTTGTGGGATTCATGCTGTTTTATGAGGAACTGTTAGGGTTTGGTGTGTTTGGTTTAGGGCCGGGTTGGGGGTTTAGGTTTTTGCGGGATTTCATGCTGTTTCATAAGGGTTTTGTTAGGGCTTCGCAGCGTTTGCAAGTTTGCTGTCCCAAGATCCAAAGAGGATAAGTTTCAGGTGCGGGGTTCAGGGTCTAGGATCTAGCAATTTGGGACGTAGGGACAGTGTCGGCATCCATCCGTGGTTCGACAGAAGTGGTTTTGGATGTGAAGTTTATCTTCATTCGGGCAGCCTGGCTCACCCCCAGCCGAAATGCTCAAAAAACATAAACCCTAAGCCCTAAACCATAAGCCCGAAACTCAAAGCCTATGCCAGACTAAGGAGTCGATTCCAGAACGGTGGGACGAGAACAGCCGTTACCGACATGTATATATCATGTGCCCTGGGCTTTTTTTAGTGGCCTTGACAATTAGAATAGGGTTTTGGGGCCCATTATACTATAACTATAGTAAGAAACCCCCAAAAACAGTGGAGGTAATTATTGAGGCCCCTATATTAGGGTCTAGGGTTTCGGTTTGAAGGCTTTGTCGAGGGTTTGGGGCTTGAGGGTTCATCATCAGGGGCCCGTGTGCGGCCTTTGCCCGGGCTTCTGATCTGTTGTCCTGGTTCTATTCTAGTACAGGACAACTCCAACATGGGTGGTTGTCCAAATTATGGTCCTTTTTTGGGTCCCGAATACAATACGGCACCTACTGCTTTAAGGTACCCAAAAAGCTTTAAACCCCAAACCCAAAAAGGGACCCTAGTTTTGACAACCACCCATATGAAGGCCTGTCTATAGCTGATCTTTTTGAACACCCTTCCGCGGGCCTTCGAAGCCCGGGCTTCCCGGGATGTAGGGCTTTAAGTTAGGGGCCCAAAAAGCACGTAAGCATAAGCATGTTATAGGGATATCTCTACCATATTGGGCTTCATCATAAGGGGATTCATATGGGATATCTCTATCCTAATTTTTGCTTATGTGCTTTTTTTAGGGCCCTATTGAGAGGAGTTCTGGAACTGAGGGGTTCCAGGATTTTGCTTTTGGGGGGGTGCTTTAAGGGTTCCCTTCCGGGATCGATGAGGATACTTTTGGGTTCAGGGCTTTGCTTTTGGGGCTTGGGGTTTGGGTTTTTGGGTGTAGGGGTTGGGTTCAGGTGTTTAGTTGAAGGTTCCGGTTACTCACAGCTCAACTATGTGTATGTGCTAAGAAGTGAAGTACAACCTAGCTAGCTATAGGTTGAGGGATATCAGGTTTAAGGCTATGCTACACTTGACTTGAGATTGGCCTTACATGTCTGGCAACCCGAACCATTTTTGCTGACTTTCTTGTTTGCGCAAGGCAGGCCTTACATCGCAAGGTTGAGGTAAGAAGACATAGAATATGGCTTCTCCCTCGGCAAAGATCCGGTCTCCTTCAGCATAGATCCGGAAGCTTTCGTCCCAACAGCCCAGGTATTTCATGGAAGATGGCACGATCGGCATCAACGAGCCAAAGGTAGAGAACTCAGGCATTGCGCAAGGTACTTTCCTGAAGAGAAGTCGCGTCCTCAACGAAGACGGCATCCCTGTTGGCCCGGATGACATGCGAGTGGGACAAGACCTAACGCTGCATGGCCGTACCTATCACATCAGTGGCTCGGATATGTCTGGCATAGCTCCTTTTTTCGTGGTTTCTGAACTGACTCTCGGTTCTGAACCCTAAAGCGCTTACATAATACGCATTCCTACGCAAAAACACCCTAAACCCCCAAGACTTAAACTGTACCACCACATATCGAAAACGATACAACCCCAAAGCCAACCTCCTCTCAATCCGACAGCCTGGCAGCACCACGGTGAGTGGTAAACTCTGCAGCCTAAGACCCTAAACCCTGCCTGAAAGCTATCGGGGCTTCATGTTGGGATTAGCGTATTTAAAGTATATATCCTTCCTAAGCCGGATATTGAACTTTCTGCGGAACGCCGGAGACTACAAGGTGGCGGCCTAGACCCTAAACCACATAAACCCAAAGCCAACCCTGCCATGCAGGCTCGTCCTTGCGAAGTAGGAGGCCCAAAAACGCTGAGCCCTAAACCCTAAACCCCTAGCAGTCGCACAAGGCGTTCAACAAAAACCCTAAACCCCTAAACCCTAAACCCCAAAACCACAAGGTGGCTGCGATCGCTTTACCCGCTGGTTTTTCGAGGAGAACGGCATCCAACTTGGGGAGGCCCATCTCCCTTGGGTTTACTGATTCGAGGGTTGAGGGTTTAGTTAGGGTTTAGGGGTTTAGGGGTCGTTGTCCTGGTGAAGCCTCTGCCCGCGAGTCGTGTTCTGATCGTGCTGATGGTGAGGGATTAAGTTGCTTCTTGATCTTTCGCAGGGCGATCACACGAGCCGATTTCTTCGATACTGTTTTCTTAGTTTCTGGATCCTTGGCAACAGGTCGGAGGGTCAGTCCCGGCAGCCAGCAAGCCCGGGTTCAAAAAAAAGGGTTAAGGGCTAAGGGTTTAGGGGTTTAGGGTTTGGGATCGACACAGGGGCCTAGTCCTTTCTATTCATGGCCATCCCAGCATTCCGATAATTAAGCTACCTGTACCAAAACCCTCTATGAAACGAGCCCAGTATAGAACCCTGATAGAGGCGTGTGTAAGAAGACCTTTGAAGAAACCCTATGGCAAGCACAAGCCCTAAGCCCCGGATAGTTGTTTGAGCTGGTCCCAGCCTTGTTCGTCGGGATCTTCAACAAATCCCTCTACCCTGCAGGGCTGTTGGGTTGCCTAGACCCCCAGATATATATATATATATATATATATATAGAATAATCGCCCTTTGTAGGTGTCGGGCCGTTATTTCACCTACTTTTGTTGGGGGGGTTTTGGAAGCCCGAGCCCCAAAAAAGACCTACGGTTGATGATATAAATCCTGCATTACCCATAATAAGGAATATGCCATAATTCCCATAGTTTAGGGTCCTGAAGGTAATGCAGGATTTATATCATCAACCGTAGTAGCTGAGTAGGTGACCTTTAAGCTTTTGGGGTTTAGGGTTTAGGGTTACTGGCTGGTTAGTGGTTTACTTAAAGGATCATGGGACTAGGTAACTAGGGTTATAATTAGGGTAACTACACTTATCACTACTGATAAGCCCAATTAAGGTACTTCTAGGACCTAGAGTAGGCCCTTATTCCCTTTTTTAGGGTTCAGGTTCCCTTATGAGCCCCTTTAAACCAAAAAGGGCACCCTTTTTATTCCTAGGTTACTCTTGGGTCTAGACTTATAACCTTACTTACTAAGTCCCATGATCCTCCAAGTAGGGCTTGGCCGGCTCATGGAGGCACTTCGGAGAGAGACCTCGTTTCTAAGGGGAAAAGGAGGGACCCTTCATGGGGACCCCTACCCTATAATGGGCTATATAACGGGTATATAAGGGTATATACCTAGGGGTCCTTATTAAGGGTCCCTCCTTTTACCCTTGGATCGTTCCAAGAAAGGCTTGCCGTGTTAGGCGGGATTCACGCAAGCCTGTGCAAAAAGGGTTTAGGGCTCATATCGTCCTACCATAATTGAAAAAGGTCAACCTTGTTTGGGCTAGGGTCCTCAGCCCCTAAGACTAACCTTTGGTTAGTAGGGAATGGAGGAATGGGATACAATTATAACTACTATTACTACCATTCTTCCATTCCCTACTAACCAAAGGTAAGAAGAAGAGACAACATGGTGCAAGGACGAAGATGTTCCCACCGACCTGTGGCAGAAGGGCTACCGCCTCGCGAAGGCCTTCGACCGAGGCGGTGTTCCTCTGACCAGAGCCGCCGTAGAAGACAAGGACAGGTGGGAATCAGGGCACATGGCTAACACAGGGGCCTTAAAAGCTAGAATAAGCCCTAAACAGTAGTCTGACTGTTAAGGCCCCTACATTACATGACTTTTTCATTGGAAGGGGGTTGGCATGGGGATGGGGAGATGACTCGGCTAGAAAGTGTAAATGTAAGTGGCGAGTCTTGGAGAGAGTCACGGTACCGACCACGGAAGCAAACACAGCTCCGAAGTACTGTTGCGCGCGGTCCAGCAACATCGAAGTCCTACAACCCGACGGTTCAAACCCTACCCCGGCAAGCCTCCAGGCAATACAACGTGCCATGGGGGGAATCCCGCCAATCGACAAGAAGCTGTCGCAGCAACTGTACTGCATGTGACACACATTTTGGGCTCTTCCTGCTTGTTTCGAAGTGTAGGAGTTTCAAAAATTTCCGGACCCTGATCTAGACCATAAACAGTGGGATCTTGAATCCCCAACCCCTTAAACACAGCAATCTAGACCCTAAGTAGTAAGACTTTAAAAGGCGCACCAGCGTAACGCCTAAGTTACCCTCAGCAACCCTAACCATTCCCGAAACCTTCAACCCCTCATACCGTAATGGCACTTAAAGGATCATGGGACTTAGTAACTAGGGTTATAATTAGGGTAACTCTACTTATGACTACTTATACGCCCAATTAAGGTACTTATAACCTTACTTACTACGTCCCATGATCCTCCAGGCAGGAGTTCCCCACACGCGCTGTTTACCCAACATCGCAAAGATTTGCGAGCTTGACTGTCGGGGCTGGCAGATGGTTTGCTTACTGTAGGGGCCTTAAGACTTAGACTAGAGTTGTGGGGCCCATTATACTATAATGATAATAAGCAGCCCCCCCCCCCCCCAAAAAAAAAACCCTGTTCTAATTATTAAGGCCCCTGCAGTATCCAGGATTGCTGGCACATCCATGGCTTCGGCTTCAGATTTCTAAGGGGAGTGACGAGATGGAAGTGTTCTGCTTCGCCCTAAACCCCCCCAAAACGCCCCCAAGCTCCTATATAGACTCCTCAACCCCTAAACGCTAAGCCCCGAAACCCTGAGCCCTAAACCCGAAACCCCAAATCCTAGCGATCGCAGAAACACCAAGGTTCTTGCTGAATGACCGGAAAGTATTGCGCTTCAAGGCCGCTTGGAGATCGGCACAACTTCATTTTGTGGTTTAGGCCCGATGCAAAAAGGGTGTAGCTTGCAGTTTGGGACATGCCTGAGTATAGATCTAAGCTCTCGTGTCATGCTGTTAGTGGAACATCCTTGCAATCTGCTGTGCTTGCCGCAGACATAGGCGGGCTGCGAGCACAGTTGTGTCCCGGAGGCTTCAAAGAACCTCTTGCTGTCACCTTAGTCTGAAGTATAACCTCGACATGGCACCTATCTGAAGCAAACCTGATGCCGCCAAGCCGTACAAAAGGCCCTAAGCCCCGAAACCCTAAGCCTTGACCCCAAACCCTGTTCCCTCAGACCCTAAACCCTAACCTCCATTCCCTAAATCCCTAAACCCTATTCCCTAAACCCCTATATACAAACCCGGGCCCCAAGAGAAAGCACACTCTCCAAATCCGTAAACCTCCCCTGAGCCTAGAACCTTCAGAGACCTTAAACCCCCACACCGTATGATCCCCAAGGCTCATTCCGTCGGGGTGGGTCAAACGGGGTTTCATAAACTGATCCTCAACCCCAAACCTGAAAGTGTATGGGCATTTTACAGGGTGCTCATTACTTGTGATGCAAGTTTTGCACGCTGTATGCAATGACAGAACTCAACTTGAAGGGGTCTGTCGGTCTGAGTGAGCAGTCCATGATGAATGCTTAACAGTACTGTTTATGTTAATGGTGTAGGGTTTAGGGATATTCACGAATGCCCCAAGTTTCGAGACAGAGCGTGTCTGCGCCTAATGTGCGGCAGACCCATTTCACGTCCTTTCTTACATCCTGTGCCCCAAACCCTGAACCGAAATTTCTGCTAGATTCTGACAGATGTTTACGGAGGTAGAAGCAGACGCTCGCTCGCCTCCTGCAACCCCAGAGACTCCAATATCCCTTAGTTAAGGAAGATTTTTGAAATTATTGTCGTAGGATCCCTGACATGGTTTAAGGTATACTCTAGGTACGGCCCCCACTCAGTAATAGTTGACTAATATTCATAATATAGATATAGTAGGACCTTAATCGTAGCCCTTTTGTAGACTCTTACTGTATGGGGGCCGTACCTATGGTATACTCTTTTCTTTAAGGGATCCCCTAAACCCTAAACCCTGATATGGTTTGAGTTATACTCTTTTCTTTAAGGGATCTTGGAGTCTCTGGGAATCGCGGAGCCAGGGCTATTGGGACGATCACACGCCCTATGGATCCCGACGCTGGGGCAGTGAATGAAAGGTTTAGCGGTTCGGGGAAAAGGTGCAGGGTTTAGTGTTTAGGTTTTAGGGTTTAGGGTTTAGGGTTTCGGCATAATAGCGATGGAGATGGGGGGGGCTTGGGCTTTAGTTAGGGGTTCCTTTTAGGGCAGCGTTCAAGGTTTGGGGTTCAGACTCGGCATTTGGCGTGAAGCAGTGCGTGGGTCGGTTTCTCCACGGTGGCATTCCCACAGTTAGATTCATTGTAGGAAGGAGGCTAGTAGTAGTAGTAGTAGTAGTAGTAGTAGTAGTAGTAGTAGTAGTAGTAGTAGTAGTAGTAGTAGTAGTAGTAGTAGTAGTAGTAGTATAGTAGTAGTAGTAGTAGTAGTAGTAGTAGTAGTAGTAGTAGTAGTAGTAGTAGTAGTAGTAGTAGTAGTAGTAGTAGTAGTAGTAGTAGTAGTAGCGGCCATCGGCTAGGCATGGTCTTGCTGGTCTTCCTTAAGTCGGTGGCAGCGTGCCTTCGACCATCACCTAAGTACCTATCGTCCCACACATGGACAAATGTCGAGATTTCAAGACTATGCTCGATTTCTTGCAAGGGGAGCGCATCGTTCCCTTCTCTGAGCTTTGTGAGTGGGCTCCGCTTTGCCTTCTCCGTAAGCTTCCTTTGGCCACAAGGTAAACCCTAAACCCTAGACCGTTATACACCTGTCATCGCACTGTGATGTCTGCCCCTGCAGCACCCTCAACTCGACACCCCCCAAGCTCCAAACCCCAAGCCAGAAGCCCTTATGCCTAAATCCTAAGAACCTCGCCTGGCTGTGTCCGAGTTGTGAGAGCGTAATGCCTAAATCCTAAATTGAAACCCTACCCCGAAACCCAAAAAAGTTTAGACAAGGAGTCTACTTCATCATCCACTAAATGCTTAAATCCTCATTTGAAACCCTACCCCCAAACCCAAAAAAGTTTAGACAAGGAGTCTACTTCATCATCCACTAAATGCTTAAATCCTCATTTGAAACCCTACCCCCAAACCCAAAAAAGTTTAGACAAGGAGTCTACTTCATCATCCACTACTATCTCGCTGACAACACCGTCGAAATCAACGAGGCGGCCGAGCGAACCTTTTGGGTTCAATCATACAAAGTGGGAGTTTCCGAAAACAGGGGACCCTAATGTAGTACCCTAAGTAGTAGGATCCTTGTTATAAGGACCCCCCAAATGAGGTACCCCTAATTTTCGGAAGCTCCCAAGTAGAAAATCTTATAACAATGATAGGGTGCAGGGTTCAGGGTGTAGGGGTTTGGGTTGGAGGGTTTAGGTTTAGGGTACCTTATGACAATCGCAATGATAGTTGTAAGCACTTCGCCGGGGATGGGATCGGAAAGAGGTTCCCGGAGGGGAAAGAGGGAACCTCTGAGTGCTTCGGCGGGTGCCGAGGCGAACAAGAAAACGAACGGTAGTAATACACTCATCATCGTTGCTGATAAGCATGAAAGTATCAATAGAAATACTGCGATTATTTTTGCGAGAGTACCACACTCGAGTCATAATCCTCGTCCCATCGTCGCCACCCGCATCCTTGCCATCAGCTCCACCATCACTAGCAGCACCACCGGTAGCCATCAACACCAGCATCGCAATCTACAGCCCCCATCTTCGTCAATACCAATGATGATGATGGTCATGGTCATGGTGCGTATGATGATGACGATGACGATGATGGTGATGGTGGTGATGTCGTCATGATGATCATGGTGATGATGGGAATGCTGACGTGGAGGAAGCCAACCGCTGTAATTTTTAAGGCCATTACATTAGCGGCACTCACCTGCAAGGCTCATTGCCGCAACTCCGGCCGAGCAAAGTGGCCAGCAGCGCGCTGAGTTTAGGGTTTAGGATGGTTTAGGGTTTTGGCCACTTCGGAAGTAGAGGGGTGCTTGACATGGGTGGTTTTGCACCTAATTAACTCGCGAGTCTCTGAGCCTCGTGGACCTGCCGCAAGCAACGAGACAGAGAGCGAGCAAAAGAGAAGCAGAGCGCGAGGGAGAGGCGAGAAAGACATGGGCGGTTGTCAAAATTAGGGTCCCCTTTTTAGATCCCTAATATAATACGGCACCTAATATTTAGGGTACCCAAAAAAGGGACCCCAATTTTGACAACCACCCAGATGATATGGCATAGCATACTATATGGGTTTGTCCTGCAGAGTAGCTCTGCCAAGTGCGCTAGTTCTTCTTGCACACCATTGTTCATTTTCATGGTAGCCCTACATCGTAAACCCTAAACCCTAAGCCCTAAACTGTGAACCCTAAACCCGAAATCGCCTCGACTAGACTCTCCGAGCTGTCAGCGCCGACAAGCGAAACCCGGAACCCTACTTGGAGGGTCATGGGCAGTAGTAAGCATGGTTATAAGTACCTTTATTGGGGTGATACTTAACCCGGGTTACTAAGTTCAACCATCCTTTAAGTAAAGGCTTGGAAGCAGGAGGCCCAAAGGGAGTATGTAGCTTGCTTGGAGGCGCGGTGGACTCAGTGAGTAGGGGAAACCCTAGACCCTAAACATAAGCCCTATACACCCTAAGTAGGTGGGTAATACGGATCGTTTTGAGCATCTCAAAGGTGGCCTTCTGTTTTACCTAATTGGTTTGTCCAACGAATGACTGTCATTGAATAACTACTTACCACTACGTCCGAGACGTAGTTTTCCCTTGGAAAAACGCTCCAGTGCGCGGACTCGCACGGATGGAGGGGGGGTTTGATATGGTTGCTGAAGAAATTTTCTTGAATAAAGGATGTCGGACTAAACCCTAAACCCGGACGGACGGCCCTGTGAGGTCTTCATGAAACGTGCACCTCTTCGCAAGAGTGTCTTAGAAGCACAAGGGGCTAACTCCCCCACCTGCGTGAATCTTGAAGTGCACAGAGAGCCCAGGACCCACAATCAAGGAATATACTTTAAAATCTAAGGGGGCGTTACCCAACAGTATTATTTTTTGTCCATTCCTCAGTCAAGGGGCGTTGGGATCTCTAGGTAAAACTTTGAGAAACGGGCCTTCGCTCCGGACCACAAGCCCAGATGCCTGATGCCTGTAGCTCATACTCCATGCCCCCTGCCGTGGAGACCTTGGCCACCCCAAGCAATAGTCTAGACCTTTTATCTAGGTGTTTACCACACCCTACCTCAAGAAAGTTTTTTTTTAAGGAATTCTCATATTAGGCCACACAAAAAGCAAATAACAAACCCTTCCTTTCAGAGCGTTTAGTATTGGGATATCTACACTATGAGAGCCCACTTATTAATGGGACGCGGTTTGTTAATCAGGGGTCTGGTCAAATCCTCCCAAACCTTGAACCGTTCAGGCCTAAACCAGGCCAGAGCGACGGAGACGTCAGTGTCCCGCTCCGATTGATTGAGGGCTGCATTCTATGGGGGTTCCTATGATGTGCGATTTAAGGAGTATCCTTGGGTGCTGCCCCCATACAGCAAGAGTCTATGATAATAGGGCTACTATTTAGGTCTTAATTGTATATTTCCATATATATATATATATATATATATATATAATGAATATTATTCAACTGTTGCTGAGTGGGGGTAATACCCAAGAGTATCCCGTCTGGACCCGACAAAAGCACAGAGACTCAGGCAACTTCGTCAATGCTGCGCCAGGGATGCTCTCCTGTGAGGCTTGTGTCGGGGGCTTTGGGGGTTCAGGGTTGTGGTTTTATAAGGGTTCCGTAGGGTTTGTTAGGGTTTGATGGAGCTTTATGTGGCTTCACGGAGTTTACAAGGTTTCACACTGTGTTGTAAGGGTGATAGTCGGTGTAGGGCAGGGTTTACAGCATGTTCGACGGCTTCGACGTGGGGCTTTGCTGGCAAGCCTTGATGCTTCAGGGTCTCTAAGATAGAGGCCTTAATACTAATAATACTAATAATAATAATAGTAGTAATAATAATAATAATAATAATAATAATAATAATAATTTCCAAGACTATTTTGGGGATTCCTTATTATAAGTATAGTATCATGAACCCCCAAAGCCTGATTTTAATCATTAAGGCTCCTATATTACCCTATAGCAGACCTAATACCCCTCATAGAAGGACTGCGCCTGAATTTCCTCAGGGTTTCTCTGTGCGGAATATACAAGGTTAAACTAAATGACCTCGTGGGAGGGGGCACTGGCATTGAGCCTTTAAGCCGACGCGGGGTTTTTCGTATACCATCCTCAACTACCCTGGGTTTGGAGTACCATACTTGAATACATTTTTTTGGTACCTGTTCCTTAAAGGAAGCATTATGAAATCAAAGTCTATACTTTTTTCTCCCTGGCTACTTCAAAGTCCAACTACAGCTACAATGTACCACGTGCCCATGAGACCTCGATTCCCTCGGAAATCTTCGGCCCTCCGACCCTCACCCCAGCCCGAAAGTCATGGAGGTCAGGGTCTAGGACCTAGAGTAGGCCCTTATTACTTTTTTAGGGTTCAGGTTCCCTTATCACCCCCTTTAAACCAAAAAGGGCACCCTTTTTATTCCTAGGTTACTCTTGGGTCTAGGGGTTTAGGGTTACCTATAGTCTTCGGCAAATCGTAGTCACATGTGAGATCGTTCCGGATGCTTGGCCTGAGCGCACGAGTCGCTTACTCACTAAGTGATTGTGGTCGAGTGTTCGTCCTGGCGGAGTCGCAGCAGGCCAGTTGCAAAAGGGTTACCTATAGTCTCCATTGTAGTTCCTGTTCTTGGTTAACCAGTTTTATGGTTAGGATCCTACAATAGAGTTTTTGGTTAACCAAAAAAGGAACTACAATGGAGACTATAGGTAGGGGTTTAATTAACAAAGTGAAACCATTACTCGAAACCATAAACCGCGGCGTGGGGTTTCGAGAGGTCCTTCCTTATTCGTGTTCGGGTTAAAACAGAGCATCGGACGTGTCAGGAGCTGAGAATTGGTTGGAGATTTGTTGGGTTTCCCAGAGACTCCAATATCCCATATTCAAGGCATATACTTTAAATTGTAGCAGGATCCCTAATATGATTTAAGGAATAGTCTTTAATTAAGGGACATTGGAGTCAACTGAGAGATCGGCGCTCGTGAGTTGAGGGATCCCGTGGTTCATGGTTTCTGTGCGGGTAACATAGGGACCTTAACCTCCACTATTTTGAGGTTTCCTTATTAGAAATACTGTATGGTATAATCGGCGCCATTTCCCAGTTCTAATTATGTTGGCCCCTAGAGTATCGCTGCTCTTGCGAGGCACCGCGTTACCTCCCCGAGGATCTGAAGGCAGCGGGTGCGATGTGAAGCGTAACGGCCATGAAACCACCGGTTTAGGGTTTAAGGTCCCAACATGACAGCCTCGTTGAATGATCCATCATCTTTTCATGATTCTATGAGACGCTGTCGTGCACTGTTTACGATGGTGCTGATGACGGTTTTTGCTCCGCGGGCCGGCACTACTCTTATTGCTACTCAGATGCTCCTTAGGGGTACTTAGAAATAATTTTTAATCTTTGGTTATTATAACCCCTAAGAACCAGCTAAAATTATAATTGTTGCTAGGGTTCAAAGTTAAGTATAGACTCAACTACCCACCGGCTCTCCGACTCTCCCACTCTGTAGCCTCCTACGCTGCTACACTACTCCTAGTCCTAGTCCTAGTGCTACTCCTACTACCACCACTACTACCACTGTGAGGACGATGACGGCTCCTTCTTCTTCGGCTTCTGTTTGAACTTATACGAATACTACCTACTAAGTACTGCTGCTTCTACACAATATTATGACTTGCGGGAGGGTCGGATCAGGAACAGTTCCGGAGATCCACCGCCACACGGCACGGCAACAATTAAGAAGCACTCCTAGCGTCATGTCTCTTCGAGTTGAAACTTCCTTACGGTCTTTTTCGGGTTGTAAATTAAAACTACCAAGGTCCTGAGCCTCACGAGTGCCGAGAAGCTAGATGCTAGTATCTCACACAGGTCGGCGAGTCGATACACGCTTGGGGCCGCAAGGCAGGGGCCCTGAGCAAAGATAGGGGAGTTTCGGGCTCAGGGTTTAGGGGAGTTTACACCTCAAAACTCACGGTTTAGGGTTTAGAGTTTAGGGCTCAGAGTTTAGGGTTTTGGGCAGAAGCAGTGGCATGTGCATGGGCCTCGGTCGTGATGATAGAGGTCGACCGGATCCGGCTGGCCCTCAAGCCCAGTAGCAAAAAAGGGCAACTGTTTGTCTTGCGCATGCAGGGCCTAGGGGGAAAGCTTGCACTGCTGTCGAACACTTTTTACCTCAATGTATAACGGTCCTTGGCATAAACCTTCTGTCCAACTGTATGCGACTAACCCCCAAAGCTTAGCCCAATCTTGCGGCCTGAAAAGCTTTATCGCACGAACTACCTCGAAAGCTTAGCTGCATCTCGGGGTCTGGATAGCTAGTAATACTACTACTCCTTGGCTTGTTTAAAGGTAGCTGTGGTGCAGCAGCCACAAACCATAGCACTACCCAAGAAGTTAAAACCTCAACCCTAAACCCTAAACGCTCTAACCCTGTAAACCTGCACCTGCAAACGCACAAGCCATGAGGTGCACACCAAATCCGAATTCGCCGTTAGAGGTTGTTCTCTGTTTGGGTGATTCCCTTTGAAGTTTAAGGTTCGTGCTATAATGAACTGTTGTTGAATCAAGATGGGCACTTTGAGGAAACCGCATTTTGGGGCAGTACAAACCTCGGGGGCTTTACGAAACCTTGCAAATTTTCGTAGGACCCCTTGAAGAAACCTGGAATTAATCCATCGCAGACCAAACTCTAATCCAGAATTAGGAAACCGTCAAGGGAATCCCCGGCCACCAGTCTTAAAGCAACCTCCTAAATCCTCTTCCCTGAACCCGTTACTGCGAAGCCTAAACCTCCAAGGGCCCAAGGGACCCGATATTTAGGTACTTCAGTTTCGGATAGTAGTTATGTAGATGACTTTTTCGGAGAGTATATGATTCTTAGGTGCTTGGATTCTTGGGGAACCCTAAACCCCCTTACAGCCTAAAGCAGCTTGCAGGTGGTCCTATGGGACTGTGATGACTTCACGAGGAGCTTCTACAAAGAGTATCTGGGTGCCCTTGTCCGAATTCCATGTCAGTGGCCTTCAGATTTTCTGGTTTGCGCTTTGGGAGATTTTTTAAATTTCCCTTATTTCCTTCTAACACAGCACCACAGCACCGCGGTTCATGCTATCAATGCATCAGCACAGAACCGTTCAACAAGGTTGCGGGAAGCAGCTTGATGCATACGTGTGCGAACGATTTACCCGAACGGCCGTGTAATGCTGTCACGGCTGAAGCAGGAAACATTCAGAAGAACACATGCCGGCGCCCTCATGATCGGCAGTCTATGTCATCAGAACCCATTAGGCACATGCATTCACACATGAATGCGTACATGTACATGTACATAGACATAGCCACCTGATGCAATGGCACGCGAACATACAATACATGCATACATATGTGCATACCTACATGCATACCTACACTGATGCCTACATTCAGACCTACCTACCTGCATGCATGTACACACATGCATAAATCAGTGTATCTATATATACACCCCGCACACATGCATGTGCACATAATGCATGAATACACACGTACATACATGTCATGCGCGCATAACAGCCTACACATACATATGTACATACACATGCCCACATGCATGCCTACCTGCACATACATGTATACATGCATGCATGAATGCATGCATATGTACATATACATCTACCTGTGCATAAGTGTGTATAGTTGTACCTATTCATGTATACGTACCATGTGCTGCCGTTTGTCCGCACATGACAGTCTGGATCTAAGTATGTACCCTACCTAATTCTGCGTTCTGGAGTACCATGCTTGAGTTTGGGTGGTGAACCTGTTCCGGAAAGGAACCGCTATGAATTACAAGAGCTTTTCTCATTGTTTACCTAAAGCCCAGAATTACGACCTTCCTAGCACCCTACTTGCTAGCTAAGCCCTGCGAGTGATCTCAGTTTGCTTTATAGTTCCCAGGTATCGACCAAGCTCAGGGACGGATCGATGTAGCGGAGAAGCCGCTGACGCACGCGAAGCTCATGCCGCCGCCGCACACGGGTGTGGGCAAGGACCATGGAGGGGTGCATGTTACCGTAATTGTAGGCCCTAAGCAGCAAACCCCTACGGGCCTGTGGTCTTGGGTTTGGGACTGTGGCTTCGGGCCTTATGGTCTGTGCGGTAGTCGGGGTCCAGGGCCGAGTGGGCAATGGGAAGCATTCCATCGGTGAACGCCTACTTAGAGGTTCGTGGGACTTAATAACTAGGGTTATAGTTAAAGGTAACTACACTTATAATCCCGATTAGGGTACCTATAACTGTGCTTACTAAGTCCCATGAACCTCCAAGTAAGACATTGAGTCAGCCTACGACCCAGCCGGTTGCAGGTTCAGGTTCTAGAATCCTAGAGAGCGGTCTCCCAGTCCCAGCAGTCGTACTTGTGAGGCCACCTGCGCCGATCAGGGATGCAGGCATTCGGTCGGTGTGGTCGAATCGGGGACTAGAAGGGGCAACTACAACTAGGTGGCAATTTGGGAAACTTTTTAATATCCCTTATTGTTCTTATAGAGGTTCGTATTCATAAATACTTTTCAGAGCCTCAAAGCCACCCAGATAAAGATTTTTGATGCTCTTGCAGCCCGGGTCCAGGGCCAAGGTTTGCGACTGAATTAGGCTTCGGGGTTTCGGACTTAGGGATTTTGCATCGCCTTCAAATTGCCCCGATCCAACATAGAGTCAACTGTGGGTACATAGCTACCTTATCTTTAGCTTCTTGCTGAGTGGCCACATGCCACCTGTAAACTCAACTTTAAATCACTAGGTGGCAATTTGGGAAACTTTTTAATTTCCCTTATGGTTCTTATAGAGGTACCTATTCATAAATACTTTTCAGAGCCCAGAACTACAACCCAGATCACCTGTGCAGGAGGAAGACTCCCTGCTGAACTGCAGCATGATCCAGCCCACGCCGCCCAAGGTGCATCATGCTCTTTAAAGCAAGCGATGGTGGACGACCCTAAACTCGAAACCACAAACCCGAAACCCTAAACTAAGCCCTAAACTCGAAACTCAAGGCCTAGGCCGCCCACCTCCGTGGGTGGGCGGCGCCTAAGCTCCTGGACCTCGATGGCGCAGAGCAACCCACTACGCTCGCCCGCCTCTCCACAGCCATGGGGACCGTAGCACCCATGTCGTACCCGGTACCGGAACACGTTCTCCTCGGGACCAGTACTGGTCCCTTAACACAGTCATTACCCCAAACCCCAAGCTCCTGCCCCTGGCGGTTATTGGGTTGGGCAGCAGCCGGCCCAAAAAAATGGGACCTAGGGCGTCTGCGACCTACAGCGAGCGGAATTCAAGGGTCGAAAATCGTGGGCCCTGCCCTGCCCTGCCCTGACAACCTTCAAGAAATAGAAGATGAGTTTAGGGCTAGACCCTAAAAGGCCGTAGACGGCGTGGGGTGGGAGAGTTAAAAAGGAAGAGCCATCCATAGTCGGACTCAAACCGCATCGTCATACTACGAGGCACTCGAAAATACACTGTCGCAAGATAAACCCGCTTTTGCGCCACTCTGCGTCAAAACCCTAAACCCTAAACCCCAAACCCTTAACCCTAAATCCTAAACCCCAAACTAAACAAGGGTTCGAAACCCGCGTGCTGAATATTGCGACATGTCGCAAGCGAGGATAGACTGGTTTAAGTTCCTCAAGTTACTCAGATCCCCAATGCCTAACCTCTCAACTTTTGAGATTCTTATAGTTTAGTAGGAATCGGAAAGTTTAACATGCTATTTCTGTGGCTTATTGGGGTAGTAAGGCTAGGAGTGCCTGTTCGCAGGCAGAATTCTCGTAAGAAATTTTGGCAGTGACAAGGAATTTGCACAGAGTGCTCCATCCAGATGCTAAGTCCTGCACGCAAATCCGGCTTAAACCCTGCCGCATTCACCTTGAGCCTAGGTTAATGCAAACCCTGAGCTCGAATTTCAGAAATCCTCGAACCCAGCATGTTACACCCGAACATTTATTTCGGATTATCCACATCACTTCCGTTGAACTGCATCTCGAGGCTTAAACTCCAGCGCCAAGAGCCCCATCCCAAAATCGCGCACACGAAACTTGTGCTACTATACACGCTTGTATAGTTTCTGTTCAATACTCTTCCTCGGCATTCCTTTTGTAATCGGATTTTTAATGGACTCCATATCCTAGGTATCCTAATTGTCAAGTCCTGCATGAGATCCGCACTTCCCTTTCAGATTGACCTGGAGCGTATGATGAAACTCACCGGCGAAGTGCTGCGCCGCTGGGGCACAAGCAGAGCCGATCACGCAACAAGACGACACCCCGAATGTGTATGTTCCTGATAAGACTGATAGATTGCTTTTTGAATCGAGCCATCACCAAATAGTAAGATAAACCAAGACAGCGTAAACCCCTAAACCCGAAATCCCAAGTCCGAAACCCCAAGCAGAGTGTCTTTCCCAGGCTGCACACTAAGCCTTAAATCCGAAAACCTAAACGTAAACCGCAACATCATGCGTAAGCCTTAATCGAACCCTAAGTCCCGAACCCCGAGCAGGCAGCAAGACGCACTACGAACAGTTTAAGCTGCAACACTTCTTTGAAGCATTTCTTGATGATGCGTGGTGTAAGTGACGGGAGTGAATACTGCTCAGGTCCCTGCAACCACAAATTAGCTGCTTAAAGGTGGCTGTTTTCGACTGTTCTTCACAGACTCCCTGCAATGCGGGCTTCGTCCTTGCTAGGTAGGAGGGAAGAAACCCCGAGCAGAGTGTCTGTCCCAGGCTTCGCGTGCAAGATACCCTAAACCGTAACTCCTTAAGCATTACTCAAACCCTAAGCCCTAAATCCGAAACCCAAACAACTAAATCCATAAACCCTGAACCCCAAACCCCTAAACCCATAAACCCTAAACCAATAAACCCTGAACCCTAATCTCGTTGTGCTCCCAACACCGGACTCCACTTTTCAGAGCACCCAGTTTCGTTTTCTCTTCGTTTCCTGCATGTTTGGCGACATGGCTGCTGAAAGTGAGAGGAATTTCGAACTTCCTATGGGTCGAAAAGAACTGAGGGGCACGAACACGGCGAGCTCAAAAAGGTCGAATGCAGCAACTCTGTCCGACATTTTCTCATCAACCACCTCGGATGTCAGAGACAGACCTGGCGCGATGCCTGAGACGATCGTGATCAAAGACTTCAGAGAAATCGCAGCTCTTTGCAAATCGAAGTACAGGGCCGGACTTGCTGCGATAGCCGAATGGAAGCTCCAGTATGAAGACCTGACTTCCACCACAACTGAAGGCGAAAATGACACGACAATCTACAACTACCGGTCCCCGATGGCTTTCGCCAACATTCTTCTACTCGGAGCAGCCGCCCTTGGCCTCTCGATAGGAGATTCCGCAGAAGCATCGTCGACGACTGATGAGCAGGTCATTCGCCACAGACTTGGAAGCAAACCGGACATTCCCTGGGAGGTAAAGGAGGATGAGCCAGGAAAGTTGATCGATTTCTACGACTTCGAAGAGGGAGAGGAAGCTGACAGGATGAGGGCAGATGCTCATGCATTCCTCGAGTCGGGTGGGGACCCCGCATCACCAACAGCTGACAAGAGAATCAAAGGATACTTCGAGGGCCTCCAGAGGAACTTGCAAGAGAGCAAAAAGGCGATGAATGAGTCTCAGCCTGTGAGTGAGACTGAAGAGGTAGCAATGGGCTACATCCAGTTTGCAGCATCTTTCTTTGTGTTAGTCTCGCACATTGGAAAGAAGGTCACAACGGCGACCCTCGCTCACCTTGGGAGAAGATACGTGGCCGCACTGGCTCTTCTCAGCGGGACCCTGTCAATGGCAGGTGAGGTGGCGACCCTTGCGA
The DNA here is from genome assembly GCA_905221615.1 of Symbiodinium sp. CCMP2592. NCBI lineage: Eukaryota > Dinophyceae > Suessiales > Symbiodiniaceae > Symbiodinium > Symbiodinium sp. CCMP2592. Next base: position 155,429 of record CAJNDT010000358.1, read on the forward strand.
AGGGGATCCCGTTTCTCTTCGACGACCTCGGAAAGACAAGTGCTACTGTGGGTCTGTACGCTCGAGGAGAGAAATCTGCTGCACTCCGATACATATCGCGGCTCATCCTGAAAGCAGCATCGAAGGTCCTTGAGTTCAAGACCCTCGCCGATGATCACCTGAGCTACCGACAATTCTCAGGGCTGCTCCCGGTTGCAATATCCTGGTCCTACACCGCGAACAAGCTGCCATCCGTGCTATTGCTTCCTGGGATGGATTCTGAGGCAAAAAGTCTCTTCTCCCAAATCGAGTTCGTGATGAAATCTCGTGAGAGACTTCGCTATGCCAAAAACGAACTTGCTGCGATGCCCCATCAACTCAAAGGAAGGCGTGAATTAGCCGTGCTCTTCGAACTTGGTCTGACTATGGCGAAGAAAGACGGGCGGCTGACAGCATACGCCGCCAGCTCCAATTTGAATCCGAGGCAGATGGCAACGTTTGCTGCAGCCAAGGCGCTCCTTTTGCAAGTGACCGCGATCCACCCACCCCTGATGTCTGACGCCGAGAACTTGATCAAGTACTTTGCCGACCAGGGAGTCGAAATCGATAGGGCAGCCTTCATTTCACAAGGCGAGATTCTGATGAGAACCATGATGGAAAGCCTGCAGACGGACGAAGCGGAGGCCCATGAACCCAGAATCAGCGGAGTCTGAAAAGCCAGAGACCGGGCGAACGACGAGATGCGACTGCTCTTCCGTCCTGACCCCGCATCAACTCAGTCGGGAATGTATTTGGGGCTTGGAGCTTCATAACATGTTGTTGCAGTACCTTCCCGACTTAGCGTATGTGGCTGCCTCCAGGATCCTCACACGCCTTCGGAGAATGCGTAGTATGATTCCTCTACGACACAGTGGTTCGGTTCTCTGGTCGCACTGGTGCACACTCATGGAAGTTATCACTAGCAGTCTTGCGGCGCATGAACAAGATAGACCCGAGACAGTCAGCATTGTGGATAACAACCGCATCTTCATATGGTCTGAACGTATTGCGTTGCGTATCTACCACACTCTTGACTGCTATTCCGGTATACATACTCATTGGAACCTACCATACCTGTGGCCGACAGGAGATGCGAGACTTGCATGTGAAAGGGTCTGCTTTGTCACCTCGCCTGAGATTGCTAACTCCCATCCCCCGTCGCCTGAAGTACACTTTTGTTGGATGCATCCTCAGAGACCTGTCTAACTCAAGCCCCCCCACGGGTGGCTCCGCATATCATGCCACTAAGACCCGAGGAACTCCAGCAAAGGTTGAGGCGTGAGTTACAAAGCATGCCACCGGGAGTATCTAGGGTAGCTGCGGACTCGCTGTACTCACGTTTTTGCACAGAAACGAGATACCTACCCTCTAGATGGTTTGTCGGTGATTCATGATGCCATTATGGAATGCGCACCTTATTGGTTGGATAGCTCGGCTGACCCGGTTGCCAATAGTGTTCATGATCACACTAGGGAAGAAGTTCATGATTGGGTAGTTTGGATGGAAAGACAAGTATTCGAAACCTCTGTGTGGAAGTATCACGAACTTTCATGCCCCCTGTCCCCGACCCAGATCTGAATAATCTCCCCACGTCCGACACTACCTGCCCCCTACCAGCCCGTAAGGATGCTAGTACGCAAACAGATTGAAACCGCTACGCACATATTACTTGCTTTCCCTACTCACATATATGGGTGCTTTGCACATACCAGCCTATGGCTCAGATGATTTCAACCCACAACCCCCAACCCAGGAATGGCTTCTGCCCCTGCTCGTCTACCTGACAAAACACTACAAATTGTCACTCTTAAGCAGCAGGTGCTCCAAGCCTTTGATGAGGCCCCCTCCAAATATAAGCAAACAGAAAGCGCTGGTCACACCCTCACCCTAGGACTGAACCCCCGTGACCTTACACGTCTCTGTGTTGCAACGGCACCCCTGCAGTACCTTGCCTGTCAACTTAGTAGCCTCTTCAAACTTGTCCTCCCTAACCATAAATTCTCCACCATTACCGTTAGGGATTCTGCAGGAAAAGGCTTACACAGGGACCTCAGGAATTCACACTACCCACAAGCAGTCATTCCCCTAAGTGAATTCATTGGAGGAGAGATCTGGGTTGAAGCTCCAACAGGTAATGTTCAGAAAAACTACATGGGAGGAGTGCTTCAGGGTTTTTTGCATGATTTCTCCTCTGGAACCCCACTGGTTTTCACGGGCAAGAGGCTCCTACATGCTACGGAGGATTGGATGCATAGGCGTGTTGTAGCTGTTGCCTTTACGGTCATGGGATCTATTAGCATTCCCAAACAACTGGATGAAGACCTCGAAGCCTTAGGGTTTGTCACGCCAGACAGTCTTGAAGTTAACTTCTATACCAGGTTCCTGATTGGACCAGGGCAACTTAAGCAAACCACCCTCGACCAATCCCCCAAATCCTCACATAATGGAGTCTGGGGTGTAGGGAGACTGAAGCAGGGCTATCCCATTACGCTTGTTCTGAGTGATAGTGAGGAGGATACAGCTATAACGGGGTTACCTCCACTAGAACCCTATGGGATCGATGAAAGTGTTGCAAAACGACCCCGCCCCACACAGCAGGATTCCTACACCTCAGACTCACAACCAACCCTTCCCTGGCCTGCTATCGCGGATGCGGCCGCGGGGGCATGATATGACGCAGGAGTGTGTGTAATACATTCTCCAAGGAGTGCTGGCTTACGAGGGTCCTTCAGGTTCCTTTTCTGGCTAGGAATTAGGACTATTGCTGCTGCCTACTCAGTCTTTCATATTAAGGGTCGTATTCTCTCGGGTCGGTCTTTGTCCGCTGGTCTCCTCCCTCCCCCCCCCTAGACTTCCAGCATGTTTTAGCCTTTGTTCCTCCCACCTTGAATGGTTGTTATTGGTTTCTATTATGTACTTTTCTAATAGGGGACTCCACCCTAAGAAACCACTAACCCGCGAACGTGCCGACGCACCAATGGACTGAGTTGCAATGAAGCTGCGACGGCCGCCTCCTCGACGTACCACCTGCAACAATGGAGACCTCGCTGTCTTTGAGCAACTGCATGGAGTGAATTTGTGAACTGCATGGAGGTACTGCATGGATTCGATGCGCAGCATGTCTCTGAATTTATGAACTGCATGGCCTTCGCTGCCACACGCACACCTCCTCGATTGCAAGCGAATTCACATGGCTTCCAGACCTGCATACTGACCGGTGCCACTATATGGATACAACAGGACGTCCTGCTCAACTGTCTGTGGCATGTTTTCTGGAATTGATTGCAAGAGAGACCACAGACTGGGCAAGGATGCATGGGTGACAGTGGACACCGTGAATGTATTTGTGGCCATGGCAAGCTGCATGAACTACCGGTGCAGGGGTACTGTCAGAGCAAGGCAGGAGGCCTGGGCAAACCAAAAAAAAACATGGGACGAGCTCTGACTGTTGTGTAAAGCCTGCCCAGTGGATTGCCGCATGGTTGCATGGACCTGGCTATGTGAGCCTGACTGCACGAGATTGCTGACATTCATGTTTCGCCATTAGCGCTGATGTCGGCTGCTCTGGCGACGATTACCTGCCTTCCCACTGCTGCATACCAGAGCCTGTAAGGGACCTGGACTTTATTGAGTTCAATGCTACGGCATTGGCTTCAATCGAGTCCATGAAGTCGGTAACATGCTGACTTTGAGGAACATGGTAAGCATGTTCCAACACACAGATCGCTATGCCCGAGTCATCCCGGCTCTATGTTAGTGGCAGATGGCAGACGGATTTTACTTGTATTCCTCATCACCGACCCTCACCCTCAGCGATCTGCACTGCGCCTTAACCTCGAAGTCACAAGTCACTAGGTGTTTACAGCAGATGTGACTCCGAGGGAAGACACGTCGAGCAGTACAGTTACTTTATTTGTTGCTAGAGGGCTTTTGCTTCTGTCATGACGTTGTCTTCTAGTGCTGTTTCACATCGCAGACTCCGAACCATATGCCTCGCCTGGATTGTCCGAGTGTGAGCGCCGAAACCCCTAAACCTTGAACCCATAAACCCTGAACCCTAAACCCCTAAACCCTAAACCCATAAACCCTGAACCCTAAACCCCTAAACCCTAAAACCTTTATAAACCCATAAACCCTGAACCCTAAACCCCTAAACCCTGAACCCTAAACCCCTAAACCCATGAACCCCTGAACCCTAAACCCCTAAACCCAGACGGAAAAAGGGCCTTCAAAAAACGAAAACCCCAAAACCTTTATAAACCCCTAAACCCTGAACCCATAAACCCTAAACCCTTTATAAACCCATAAACCCTTTATACTAAACCCCTAAAACCTTTATAAACCCATCTAGGATGCCCAGTAGTACCCTTATTCCCTTTTTGTAGTCCTAGGTTCCTTATAAAGTTACCCAATACCAAAAAGAGAGGCCTTTTTATTCTTAGGTTACTGGGTATCCTAGCCTTTATAAACCCATAGACCCTGAACCCTAGGCTTCGAGTGCAAGATGATCAACGGCGAGCCCGAGGATGAGCTCAGACGCCTCTTTGTCATAGTTGGGCTTAGGGGTTTAGGTTTTAGGGTTTAGGGGTTTAGGGTTTAGGGTTTGTAGGGGTTTAGGGTTTAGGGGTTTAGGGTTTAGGCTTCATTTTATATATTTTTTTTGTGGGTACTTAAACCCGATAAGGAATAAGAACAGAGACTTTTCATCCTATCCCAACCATGAACTAGGCTTGGTGATCGCCTACTACCCGGCGGATGGAGATGTGGCCGTCTTCGAGGTGCTTTGAAGGGGTCTACTAGGGGTGTTATTAGGGATCTATAAGGGTACTATAACATAGGGGCCTGAATAACTAGAGTAGGGTGTTGGGGCATTTTATGCTGCATTTACACTACTTGGAAGGGCAGGGGGCTTAGTAAGTAGGTTATAAGTAGAGTTATAAGTACCCTAAATGGAGATACCCCAATTATAACCCTACTTATAACCCACTTACTAAGTCCCCTGCCCTTCCAAGTAAGAGCCTGAAAGTTGTGGTGATGGGCTGGCTGTCATTGGGAGCTGAGGGTCTTCAAAGGGTTCCTTTCCCCCCCGCCCGTCAAGCTCCAAAGCCGACCCTTTCAAGGCTGGTTTAAGGTTTGGGGTTTTGGGTCACAAGTACTTGGAGGATCATGGGACTTAGTAAGTAAGGTTATAAGTACCGTAGTTGGGCTCATAAGTAGTTATAAGTATAGTTACCCTAATTGTAACCCCAGTTACTAAGTCCCATGGTCCTTCAAGTAGGTACCTCAGCTCATGCTTTAGGTCGTAGCGCTACAGCTCGTGGTGGAAGGTAGCGTCGAGCCCTGAGAAGCACCCTTTTCCTTCACTCATCAGCAGAATTCTGGCATCTGTAGATTGGCCGTCACAGCACAACAGTGGAGTCAACCCTAAACCCTAAACCCCAAGCCCTAAACCCTAAACCCTGAACCCTAAACCCCAAACTCCTAAACCCTAAACCCTAAACCCTAAACTCCTAAACCTTAAACCCTAAACCCTAAACTCCTAAACCCTAAACCGTCTAATCCCATTCAAACTGTTTCAGCTTTCATCGACAGGTCCCCGTCCGCAACAGCGGGCACATGGGTGGAAAGTTCGCGGACAAGAGGCGTATCAAGAACCCGGATACAGGCCAGGCTCACATGCGGGCATTCATAATTACAATAGGGTTTTGGGGTATGTCCCACTATACTTCTATTAATTGGTAGTTCGTTGCCTTAACGCTACAGATTTAAGGGGTCCAAGCTTACCAGCAGCAGACGAGGCTTTCACCGAAAAGTTTTCAAGTTGACAGGACTGGTCGTGCTTAATTTGTTGGGCTCCAAAGCACAATGCACTATTCAGGGTTCAGCCTCCGCGGTGTTTAGGGCGCTGAGAGAACCCCATCTGGATGTTCATGCTTTCTTGAACCAGTTTAGCTTCTGCAGAGACGCGGCGCGAAAGGAGCGGCTTCTTTCGGGTTCGAGAGCTCCAAAGGAGCGCCATACTTTTTGGCAGTGGAATGCTCGAAAGACTCTCCCGGGTTTGTTATTGCGACTGAAGGGGTCTTCCTCAGTCAAAGGCGTATGACGGGGTATTCCTTACAGTCCCGTATTACAAAACCACAAAATGCTATAAGATGCCTCGGCACCCCATTGGAAATATTGTGGAACTAATGTAGGAACGTGATTAAGAAACCTTGGGCCTTTATTAGGGTTCCTGATGTGAATCCTACTATTTTGGGGTTACAGGCCCAGGGTTTCTTAATCAGGTTCCTACATTATTTTTGTATCCTTATAGATCCCTTGTAGTAACCCTTATAGACCCGTTTAAAGGGATCCTAAAAAAGGCCCCAGGGTTTCTTAATCAGGTTCCTACATTAGGCCTTTTTTGCGGGGGCTACCGGAGCTTGTGAGCTGCCATCTCTAATGCCGGGGCCAGAATCACTGGAGCCAGGGTTCCCTTTAGAAGGGGTCTGTGAGGGCTAGCTACTATCATATGAGGGGCTTTCAACAGTGGAATAGGATTTTGGTGTAGGTTGTATTGGAATTAAAATCAGGAGCCGAGGATGTTAACATTAATTTTCCAGGCTTTCCGAAGCTGTAGAGACAACCCTCAACCCTGTAATCCCTATCTAAACCCTAAAGCCTAAACCTAAGCCCTAAACCCTCAACCGGGTAATCCCCATCTAAACCCGACGCCCTGAAGCCCTAAACCCCAAACTTCAAACCCCAAACCTTAAACCCTAAGCCCTAAAATCCTGAACCCTTAGCCCCCAAGCCTCAAACCCCAAACCTTGAACCCTAAGCCCTAAACCCCTAAACCCTAAAAACCACGAGCCCCAAACCCCAACAGCAGGTTTGCCCTTCCAACTCTGCGACTTCTACGTGGGCAAGGTCGTCACCATCGCGGCCCAGCCGCTGTGGGGCTCCTACCACGAAGCTCACTTCGGGTTTAGGAAATAGAGTTCAGGGTGTCTAGGGTCGAGAGTTTAGGGTTTCGAGTTTAGGGTGTAGAGATTAGGGTGTCGGGTCTAGAGTATGTTGTTCAGCGTTTAGGCCGGCTTCCAGAAGCTTGTGTAAAGCTCGGGAAGGTGCCGAGTCGACATAATCATTTTTGGCGTGCTTTGTCGAGGAGATCTCCTTACATACCCTGGCATGTCTTGCGATGGTACGTGAAAATGCGGCAAGAATCACGAACCACATTCCATCCATGGTGGTATCGAGTACGAGACTTGACTGAGTGTATAAGTGATAAGTGTATAATTGGTGGGAACAAGCACTCCGACCTTTAGAATCTATTTGGTTGCAGGGTTCCAGTGTTTCGGGTTTACGGGTTAGGTTTTCGGGTTCGCAGTTGTGGATTTAATAGCTCGGTATTTTAGATTTCATGTGTTTGGGGTTCCAGGGCGGCTGCGCGTTGCATTCTTCTAGACCCCTCACCAGTCCACCTGATATAGAAGCCGGACTATTTGACAATTCAGTTTCCATAGGGTTCCCTGACAAATTCCATACTATAAAAGACAACAAAACCGCATTCTATTTCTTAGTACGGTACATTGCCTACACTTTGCACTTTCTGTGGGGGGCAAGGCAGATCACACGAGCTGACGAGCGGTGCCTGCAATTCTTGGAGGCCTGTCGCAAGCGCAAGTTTGGCTGCGATACGCATTATTCGGGCCTAAATAATCACCAAGACTATTTTTTGGATTCCTTACTATGATTATGGTAGAAGATCCAACCAAAGACTTATTCCAATTCTTAAGGCTCCTAGATGAGGAGCTTTTTGCTCGCATCCCCTCAGCAGTTTAGGGTTTAGGGTTTAGGGTTTGGGAATAAAACAGCATCATGAGGCATAATATACGGGCCTTAATGATTAGAACAGGGTTTTGGGGCCCATTATACTATAATCATAATAAGGAACTCCCCAAAAATAGTGTAGGTAATTATTAAGGCCCCTATGTTACGTACCCGGGCGGGCATATTCCGGGTCCTCCTGGCATGAGCGGGCTCGAAGCATCTGGTGAAGAAGGCCTGTTCACCCAAAAGCCTTCTTGGAGCTTCATGGGGCTTAGTAAGTACAGTTATAGGTGCCCTAATTGGGGTTAGAAGTACATAAAACTGTAGGTCCTGAATTATAGCCCTAGCCACTAAGTCCCGTGAACCTCTAAGTATTCCCAAATCCCTCATCCAATCGTCCACTGTCGGAGCCAGCAGACTGTTAAAGCTTTGCCCCTCAAACCTGACCTGCACGCCGTACTTAGAGGTTCATGGGACTTAGTAGCTAGGGTTATAATCAAGGTAGCTACACTTACATGTACTCATAATCTCAATTAGGGTACCTATAACTGTACTTACTAAGTCCCATGAACCTCCAAGTACGCCAATCCCAGAGTCTCCAATACCCCTCAACGAAGAAAGAAGTCGTTAAATCTTCATCAGAAACCCAAAATTTAAGATACTGGACTTTACTAGACCCCCGTGCCTGCGTCAGCGAGTGTGCGAGTCGAATCCACGAACCCTAGCCTTAAGCCGCAAGCTTTAATTTAGGGGCCGATGGAGTCCCTTCCCAACCCAGTGTTTGATCCGGTCTGCAACGGCCAACAGGCACGGCCGAAGCAGTTCCCCTACGCAGATCCGAAGGTCCGGAGGGCGATCAGCAGTGAGCTCGATTTGAGGATTTCGGGGTGTAGGGTTCTATGAGGGGTATGCTGGAGGGGTGACTATACAGGGTACTGCAAGGGTTTTTGGGTGTCGGGAGCAGGATTCAGGGGGTTTTACGAAGCCGGGGGTCGGTGATGGAGGTGCAGTTGCAACAGGAAACAGGATTAGGAAGACGGCCGCCAGCGGCTACAGAGTCGTTGCCCTAAACCCTGAACCCTAAACTCTAGCATCTTCAAGGGCTTGGATTCTGAAAGGTGTTTTGTTTCAGGACGGACTTCTCTTTCCTTCAGGGAGATCTATACTTTCCTTCAGGGAGATCTATGCTTTCCTTCAGGGAGATCTATGCTTTCCTCAGGAAGATCTATGCTTTCCTTGTTATGAGCACGTAAGCTACCCTCCTGAACAAGCGCCCTCAGACTCGGACGGTATAGGAAGTAGGATTTGGTTTAGGGGTCGCATCATATAAGCCTCGGGATGCTCGGGAATTCCCAGAAGAACTGCTCCACTTTGACAGGCCTGTGCAAAGAAGCTGCTTCCGCTGGATGAGAATCCCGAGCTGCCGCCACACCGCACCTCAAATATCCCTGACCCCAGACCCAAGAGTTACAGTACTAAACTTGCAGAACTGAAAAGACGGAAGGCTCCACGCTTTGGGCTTTCATTCGCCTATGGATAGCTAAAAGAGAGGCTTTGCATCAGTACGTAGAGGCTCACGCGAAGCTGGTTTTGGGCTTGCAGTGGGTGGAGATCGTGCACGTCGCGGGCATTCAGGGTCACTCCACCCCGTGACCCCTCGCCTCAAGCCTAAACCCTAAACCCCAAAACACTAAACCTAACCCTAAACCCGTCTGGGACTAATTAGATCTTAAGCCCCAGGATTAAGACCCTAACGGCCACAAAGCCCAAGCCATCGTTAACTCTGTATGAAGCCCCAGCACTTAGGAGCAGCGACGGCGGAGTTCACCCAGATCGGCTGAAAGAGCTGGCGCAGGAGGCTATGAACCCAGCTAGGGCCGAAATCACCAAATCCAACAAAACCTACATAAAGTCTACTCTCGGCCAATTTCTGAACTCGAAACCCTATGAGCCCATAACACTGGACAACGCAGTCAGCTGCTTGAACCATGAAGTCAGAGTTAAGGCAGCAGACGTTCGCCCCGTATAGACCCATACCAAAGCCACATGACCCCTGTAAAACCCACGCTGAGCCCATGTTAAGGTAAAACATGTAAAACACGATAAATCTCTGAACAAAAGATCTATAAAAATATTATAAGGGATTTAGGGTTTAGGGTTTCGGTATAAGGGATAGGGTATGGGTTTAGGATGTAGAGTCGAGGGCTCGGTGTTTGTGGTTTGAGGGATAAGGTATGGGGCATGCCTAGCATGTAGTACCTTTCGTTGGGAACCTAAGTCTACGTTTAGGTGTAGATAAGAAGCTAAGGCAATCAGACACACACATTTTGGGTCTCGGCAGGGTTCTGGGTTTAGCGCTCAGGCTCGAGGATTCAGGGAACGAGGGAGCAGGGCTTGGATTTTTGGGTTCGGATTAACTTCTTTGCGATGTCCGTCTGCGTCTGAGGATTCTAGAGTTTGGATTTCGGTGCGTGGCCGTGTGGATGAAGACTGGACGAAGGTTTCCGGCTTGGCTTCACAGTTCCAGGCGGTTTCGGATTCGGGCTTTCATGGTTTAGCGTTGAGGCTTCGGCTATCTTACCTTTGGTTAGTGGGGAGTGGAAGAATGGGGTACAATTATAACTACTATTACTACCATTCTTCCATTCCCTACTAACCAAAGGTAAGCTATTCCTCTTCAGGCAGGAATCTCCATCGTCGACCATGAGATTGTCACTCTCCTGCGCCGCTTCGGTCGGGGTGCCTGGTAGTTGCAGGGCAGCTGTGGAGATCAGGGTTAAACCTCCACGACCCTGGTTTAGGGATCATGGGACTTAGTAACTATGGTTATAATGGTAGCTAAAGCCCAATTAAGGTACTTATAACCTTACTTACTAAGTCCCATGATCCTCCAAAGAAAGCTTAAACCTCACAGCACATACCGCCCCAACGTTCAGATTTGGCATACAATTCGGGGGTTAAGGTGGGCCGTATGTACTAAACCCTAAAACCCTAAACCCCAAACCTTAAACGCTAAACCTGGCAAGGGTATTGCAGAGGGCTCCGAACAAGTGCCATCCATTCAGAAGTCTCGTGGGCGAGAGTCGATTCATATTAGATCCTTTATGGGTTCCTTGAAGGGTTCCTTTTTGAGTTCCTTTTTGGGTTCCTTATGGGTTGCTTTGTGGGTTCCCACATAAGAAGTCCTTTTCGAGTTCCTATGAGGGTTGTTATGCAGGTTCCTATCTATCTATCTATCTATATATATATATATATATATATATATACACATACATATACATATGTATATACATATATAAACCCTCAAAGTCTTGTTGATATCCGGGCTCAGGGCGACAAGTGCCCCGCCCTGGGCCCATACGCATCATGATTTCCGGTGAACGTGACACTGCCAGTCATCGTCTTCATCATAAAAGGATCTCCAGAAAGTTGGAATATGGATTAATGGTCCTTATAATTTACCTTAAAGGGGGTTACGATAATGATATTCCAACTTTCTGGCTTCTACTGTAAGTTCCAGGATATTTCACAATCATCATCTTCTTCTTCTGCATCCATCGGCAGCGATGCGGTTCTCCGCCTCCTTCGTACAGAGCACATGGTGGTCTTTGAACCCAAATCAGCAGCAGAAAGAGGCAGAGGTTCCGGGTTTTCTCGATCATTGCTGGGTTTGGAGGCTCGGGGTTCATAAATTTAAGGCTGTATTTGTGGAGTAAGGAGTGCATTGGATAATGCCAGCAATAGCTTCAACAACTGCTGCTGCTACCCCTGAACCCTATACCCCACACTATAGACCCCCGACCCCGATCCCTTAGCTGCAAACGCAATGAACCCCGCAAGCCCTTAACCACAAGAAAGCAAAGACCAACCTCTGCATGCCGAGGCGTTCCCGGAGAGAAGGAATCCGATCAGCCCAAGATCATTGGCCAGGACGCTTTGCTCCTTGGGCAAGGGGCCAATATGAGGTTTCTACATAAGGCATTTGTATAAGTGTTCTACAAGTGTTCGCTATAAGGGCCCGACAAACATGCTTCTGCAAGGCTTCTATAGTGATTTAGGGATCCACAAAGGTTGCACCAGGGGTTCCATAAGGACTCCATAAAAAGGCTTAAAAGCGTTTTTATACGGGTCTAGGCCGGTACCCAAGGTTCTTCGCGAAGAACACAGCGTGAGCGCGGCCCTGGACGTTCGGCAGAAGAGATGACGTCTCTAGGAATATTTACGGTTTGGGGTGTATATTGGGGTCCTTTAGTTAGTAAGAACTGTTGACTGAGAATATGCTCCGTATGCACAGCGCGCAGTATGGCTTTTTATGTTATACAGAAAACCATACAACGGCAGTTATAGTAGACTTAAGTGACCATGCTTTGCCTGCTTGCCGGCCCGTGTCACCCGGAGCCCAGCAGCTCCCGTAGGTGTTCGACAATTAAAATGCTTGCAGCCGCCTCTCCAGCGAGGAACTTCAGTGCCCTCGTTGTCACAGCATCTGCGGATCCGAATGCAACTCTGAGCCCTGAAGTAAAATCCGAACCCTAAGCGCAAAGCTTCAAGCCCTGACAATTCTAAGCCCTAAGGTTCAAGGCTTAGGTTTTTTGCTTTCGGGTTCAAGGCTTAGGTTTAGGGCAAGGTGTCAGTGTAGAACCCTCGTGCGACCCGAGCTGAGACGACGAGGAAGTTGGCAGGACCCCTGGAAACATTCCTAGGGCCTGCTCATGCCAAGCCAAAGTCGTGAATTCAGTGTTTGTGGAACGGCGGCCAGCTGCTCCAGTAGGTAGGACTTTTCGGAACGCAAGCGAATCAGGGTACTTGCGCACTGTGTGCAGTCTGCAAGCAGACCATGGTGTGGGGAATACGCGGTATATTATGGTATACATTCGAGGGCCTAGATCCACATGGAAAGCATTGAGACGTATGTCCTTGAGTTGAGGAAGGCAGCGGATAATAAGCAGCTGAATTCTCATTGTGAACCGCTTCAAATCCTAGGACCTAGAGTAGGCCCTTATTCCCTTTTTGGGGGTTCAGGTTCCCTTATAATTAACTCCCTTTAAACCAAAAAGGGCACCCTTTTTATTCCTAGGCTACTCTTAGGTCTAGAATCTAGAGGCCCTGTCAGACTCAACACCGTCTAGGCTTCTCACCTATGCCCAAACCTACAGCCTTGAACCCTGTGACACGAGTAAGCCCTCCAACTGGGCTTTGGAGTACCATACTTCAATACTTTTTTCTTTGAGGAACCATTATATACCCTAAACCCTAAACCCTAAATAAAAGTTTATACTTTTTTTAGCCCTGGTTACTTAGAAGCCCAGCCAACAACCTCAGATCGGACACTCCGAAACCGGACAACCCTCGTTGTATGACCCAAAGCAATGGGGGTTTCCGAAAATAGGGGTACCTTATTTTGGGGTCCTTATACATAATAAGGATCCTACTATTTAGGGTACCACATTAGGGTCCCCTATTCTCGGAAACTCACCTCCAGAAACTCTGCAAACCGCACCATCTGCCTGCAATCTGCACCCTAGTGCTGCCAATGCGAACCCTTTGAAAAGGCTCGTTGGAGCTTGGGTTCTTTTGGGGGTTGAGGGTTGAGGGTCCAGGGAAGGGTTCGGGGTTCGCGCCAAGTCGCGATGCCGTCGCGGCTTGGACATGCTCCTTGACTCCCGGGTTGAGGTTCTCAGACATGTCGAGATTGCATGTTGAGGGTTTTCAACAATTCCGGTTTAGGGTGAGGCCTAGCGATTAGGATCTGGCGGTGTGGAAGTTTTCGACTCAGGGTTCGCAGGTTTGGGCTCAGAGTGGTCATTCCGGGCGTAGTGGCTTGCAAGTCTGCAGCGACAACGGTGCGGGGAGCTAAGTCTAAACCCTAAATCCGTTTCTCTTCGATCTGATATGCATCTAACAGTCTTAGCAGTGTTTCACCTCAACCGACTACCCACCAATATCCTCGCTTGGCTTGTCCGACTGCGAGCGCCGAAACCCTAAATCCTCTCCTAAATTCTTACGCCAGGATGGAGGGCAAGGAAGTGAAGGAGAAGGAAGGCGACAAGCAGCAGGAGAAAAACAAGGCATGGATTGGGTTAGGCGTTCACGGTTTAGGGTCTAGAGTTTAGCGTGGAGTTTTTGTGGGTTCGGTGGCATTTCTGTTGCGCATGGCTTGGGATAGGCTTCGCAACCAACAACAGCTTTTGGGGGGTTCGGTAGCAGCTCTGCTGCTGCTATTGCTGCTGTGAGAGCTCCTGCTGCTACTGCTGTTGCTGTTGCTACTGCTACTGCAGATGGTAATGGTGTTGTGACAGGGGTGAGAGGCGCAGATGCTGGCCCACAAGGTTATGATCCTGATGGTTGGCGCTGAGAAAAATATTGAGCGTTCTGCTCATTGTGGCAGTGACAGTGTTGATGACGATGGCGACAAAGTGGTAGTTACGGGCGGCGATGATTCTAACAGCGAAGAAGACAAGCCTGCCCGTCATGTTGATGATGCCGCTGGTGCTTCTAGATGACGCTCGAGGTAGACTGCGGTGACAACTCCAGTCTTTTGTCATGATGGCGGGAACAGACTGACGGTTGTGGCGATTCCTTGCTGGTACCAGTCTGTCGTCACCGTTGGTCATTGTTGAGAAGAGCCTTTGTTTCAGTGTTCGTTGATCCAGGGTTGAATTTCTGTCACGTTTCTGGTTGAGGATAGGCAGTGATCAGCAGCTGGTGGAGTTGGAATTGGGGATTCGGTGTCAACTGTCTCACACATCTCAATCGGGCCCGGTCTGGGCTAAGCTTCTTGTTTCTGTTCAGCCCACAGTCAGACACTCAGAGTCTTGCGTGGACATTGACCAGCCAGAGTCACATGTCAAGGCCAAGCCTGGAACCTTCAGTTCATAGGCAGGCTACTGCCCCAAACCTTAACGCCTGAAGCTCCTCAACCCTACATGCCCCTGCAGCCCTACACCCCTAAGCCCTGAAACCCTAAACCCTCGACCCTACGCCCCTGCAGCCCTAAACCTGCGAAATGCCTCAGATCCCCGTCCCCTCCATTCGCAAAAGGACGGTGATGCCGAACCTCCTGGAGAGGCCTTGGACGGATTTCTCTTCTTGCAGAGTTTAGGGTTAGGACGGTTAGGATTTAGGGTTGCTTTTAAAGATTTCTGATAAAAGGGTCTATAAGGATTACTACAAGTATAAAGGCTGCTACAAGGGCTTAGTATAGGCGCCTAAAAAATTACCAATATTATTCCTTGGGGTTCCTTTTCATAATTATAGAATATCGGGCACTAAAACTATATTCGACTTATGAGGCCCCTAAGCTAGTCCTTGTCTGCTTTACACCATTCGGGTTTAGAGTTTACAGTTCAAAGGTTCAGGCTTATTATTGGATCGAGTGTACTTTGGGCAATAGGCCGCCTGACTACTGTGGGTCGGTGGCGCTTAGAGCCCGGAATGTAAGGGCAAGCCTCTTATACAGTACCGCCTGCTTGCAAGCCGATGGCTTTGCGTTTTACTGGCGAGGGGGGTCATGGGTCTTGTTGGGGTTTTGGCTATGAGTGTCTCGCGATTGCGATGATGTGTCTCAGTAACTTACCTGCTGCGTCTGGTCACGGCTTGATCAGGGCATCTATAGTGTATGATAGTGCTACCACTGCTGCGATTGCCATACCGGCGATATCGGGGATGGTTCTGCGCAGTGCCACTCTGAAACAAAGAACCCGAAGCCCCAAAACAAACACTGAACCCTAAGGTTAACGCTAAACCGTAAACCCTAAACCCAAATCCCTAAACACTAAACTACACTGTCCGCCTCAACTTTCGGTCTATCTCGCTGCAAGATCACCAAAGCCCCGATAGCTGCCCCGTTGTTTTGTCTTTGTTCTTGTGGCCGCCAGGGCGTTATAGGAAGTTAAATCAACGCGGCTCATAGATGGGCGCTAGTTCCGTTAATAGTCGGATTCCTATATTATGCCTTAGGTGCGGCCCCTATACAACTATTACTGAGTGGGGGCCGTACCCAAATAATGCCTTCGAATTTCAGGGACGGTTTTGGTTGGATGAATTGGAACCCAAACCTTCACGCTTAATCCCTAAACCCGAAACTGTGGCCGCACGCTAATTCCTCAAGCCCTGCAGTTTGCCTTGTATAGCCACAAGGGTCGAAAGCACCGATATACTGTTGATGATATAAATCCTGCATTACCTTAAGGACCCTAATCTATGCGAATTATGGTATATTCCTTATTATGGGTCATGCAGGATTTGCATCATCAACCGTAGGCGAATGTAGGGGTTCTATATTGGGACTTATGATTATGATTTGGGGCAGTATCCCCCATAACAGTATCTAGCACCCTCTGGGCAGTTCCTTTCATTGCAACCCTAAACCCTAAACCCTAAACCCTAAACCCTTTCCCCAGTCCAGAACTCAGAAGGATGACGACGTCGATGATGAGATCTTCGGTGACGACGACGACCTGGCAGGCTGCAGCAAGCTGGGTTTAGGGTTCAGGGTGTACTTAGGGGTACTTAGAAATACTTAATACTTGTTGGTTATTATGATCCCTAAGAAACAGCTGAAATTCAAATATTTTGCCAGGGTTCTAAGTTGAGTATAGTGTAGTGCTGCAAGGTTTAGGTTTCGTGTGTAGGGTTCAGGAGTCGCGGAGCCACTTTCTGGCACCTCAGTCCATGCTGTAAAGGGTTCGGGGTTGTTTGGGGTTTAGGGTTTAGGGTTTAGGGGTTTGAGGGTTAGGGTTTAGGGTTCGGGGTTGTTTAGGGTTGAGGTTTCTACATAAGGCCTTGATTCTTTCGAAAAGGGTTCTAGACGTTTTCACTATAAGGGTGAGCTGGGTGCTCTATCTAAAAGGGTTCTACGAAGGTTCTATGCGGTTCTCTACTGCAAATTTTTTAGAAGAGTCTATGAGGATTCTGTAATGGTTCTACAGGGCCCTCTAAGTTTTCTATGCGCGTTCTGTAAGAGGGTTAACAAAAAACCCTGGTCTGGGTTTAAGTTTTAGGTTTTCAACCCTGAACCCTTCAACTGGATTTCCTAATACTGCAGAGCTGAGAGTGGCGAGAAAGGGGACTCCCAAAGTCTAGGAGTTTTAAAAGTCTAGAGGCTCCTTTATAGTGTGAACCCCTGCCCTAAACCCTAAGCCCCTAAACCCTATACCTCAACAGCTTAGAAAAGCCCTCAGGGCTGATCGCTTCGGTCGCAGATGCTTCTACTATGGCATGCCCATGGATATGCTTGAGAAGGCCATTTACAGGAACATGAAGCAGTTAGTCAAGAGCCTGATGTCAAGACAACCAGATGACGTTGGTGCCGGTCAACTCATAATCATGGCACAGACCGTGATAGGGGCCGCTCGTTATGCTGCATGGCTCCTTGGTATTCGCATGCTGGAAGCGGCCTATACCATGTCTATCGACATGAATTACCCTCAGAGGTCGTGAGGAAGTTCACACACAGATCACGATGTTCGGCCCCAGCCCTTCCTGGCTGATATGGCGATGTTTGTTTCCCTGATGCCCACGTGATATGTGATCTGCAGTCTTTGACTTGAGATCATCTAAGTTACACCTTGTCCAAATGACGATATGATGATCTGGAGTGGGAGTAGCACACTGCGGGATGCACAGTTACTTTATTGTTGTAGCCGTATGGATATGAGTTGTTTTTCAAAAGGCTCCCTTAGAGTTGTCTCACCCAGCAGACTCCGAAACATATGCCTCGCCTGGATTGTCCGAGTGTGAGCGCCGAAACCCTAAGCCCTAAAACCTTGAACCCTGGCACCCTGCAGAGTGGGCCTGGAACGATGGGAGGACAAGACGCACAGAATTCGCAACTGCATCTGCATGGCCTCCGCTGCCATATGACAACGAGCCTGAATATGTAAATCTGCACGCAACCCATGACACGTGGGCGGAGAGATGATCAGTCATGGGCCTCATTTTGTGGCTTCTCGCTATGAATGCAGCTCTCCTGGCCTTTTCTGGAATTCATTGCATTGAGCCAGGAATATGGGCGAGTAAACCGCTACTGCATGATGTCATTCCTGACGGCTTTCCATGGATGCCTGCGCCTGCACGACACATCCCCATGTCCCGCCAATGACCGCTGCCTTTTCTGGAATTTATTGCATGGTGGCAGGTGGTCTGGTCAAACATGTTATATGGGACCATTACAAATGCTAGCGACTGTGCTCCTCGACATTATGCGCGACAAATCACAGGGTCGTGGAGGGGGCTGGTTGGCTGGCCTATACTGCATGAATGCAAGGAGAATGAAATACAGGCTCTTGAATTTGTGGCAAGAACATGCGGCAAACTGCTGCCCAAGCACTGCATGCCTTTTTGCTATTAGCGCCGGACCTGGCAGCTCTAGCAGATACAACCTGCGCTGGAAGGCACACAGTACTCTGCCGTGAAGTGTTTGGAAATGATTGAGTGTGATGTTCTGCGTTACATTCAATCATGTCTCAACACTCCAGTGAGTCTAATTCAGTCAACCGAGGGGTGCATGTTAGAATTCGTTCGGGGCCAAAAACCGAGTCATTAGACTATGTCCTAATCATAACCGAGTCCTTAGACTATACTATATGTAGAGATCTACTTTTCCTGGCGCACTTGGGTCGTTTTGGTCAGCAGTGAAAGTCATGTAGGTCACTCCACGTACTCCACGGTTTCACTTTTGTCTGTACTCGAATTAGGTGCTTATAGAGTCGGTAATACGCTGACTTTGGGATCATGAAGTACCTGATCCCCAACACAGATCGCAGTGCCTGAGTCATCTCGGCTCCTCCTTCTCGCAATTATTATTGTAGGGTGTTAGTCCCCTATACCCCGCCCCTGAGCGATCTGTCTGGTCACATCACCTTGGAATCTGGTGTTCTTGGTGTTGCGACAACGAGAGATTCCAAGGAGAGGTTTCGCGGATCGGTACACTTACTTTAAGTGTTGATATACTTTGTTGCTGCGATGTAGTGACGAAGCCTCTTAGTGTCGTTTCACTTTGCAGACTCGAACTCATATGCCTCGCCTGGTTTGTCCGAGTGTGAGCGCCGAAACCCTCAACCCTTGAATATTGAACTCCTAACCTTCAACCCTCAACCCTTGAACCCCTAACCTTGAACCCTTGAACCCTTGAACGCCTAACCCTCAACCCTTGAACCCCTAACCGGGCCGCTACCCTTCTTCGCTAAGCCCTTGAACTAGGGATCCAAAAAGCACATAAGCATGAGCATTTTATGGGATATTATCCCTACCTTTTTGGCCTTCCTTATGGGGGGTTTATATGTAATATCCGTATACTAAATTTTGCTCATGTGCTTTTTTTGGGGGACAAGGGTTATAAGTAGGTATGACTACAGCTACCTTACTTATAACCGTACTTAGTAAGTCCCATGAACCTCTAAGTAGACCCTCGAACCCCAAGAGATCCCGCAAGGCTACGAAGACTTCGAGGATGGCATGGGGGACGACTTCGAGGATGCTGGCGCAGGCGAAGGGTTTTAGGGTTTAGGGTTTAGAGTTCATGGCTGGTTAGTGTTTTACTTAAAGGATCATGGGACTTAGTAACTAGAGTTGTAATTAGGGTAACTATACCTATAACGACTTATAAGCCCGATTAAGGTACTTATAACCTTACTTACTAAGTCCCATGATCCTCCAAGTAGGGTTTAGGCTTAGGGCTCCAGGGGTCTAGGGTCGAACCGAGGCAAATGCACAGTCCAGGTGCAAAAAGGGTTTCAGGGTTTAGGCTTTAGGGTTTAAGGGTTCAGGTGTTTAGGGGTCTAGGGGTTTAGGGGAAAGAGGGCAAAATTACGGGGTTTTGGGTTTAGGGTTTAAGGGATGTAGGGTTGAAATAACTACTCACAGTAGCCTTCCTTCTCCATTATCGTTGTATGCACCCAACACAGACACATTCGGATTGTTAAGGCCCTATGTTGCTGGTGGAGCTTGGTGGTGGCGGGGGTTGGTGGTGGTTTCAGTTGACATGTCGAGAGTGTCAGTTGCTCTGCATGGTTGCTATGTATCTTTTGTTCCTACACCCTGGACTCTGTTCGAAACAGCAAACTCTAAGCCTAAGCGCTATAATCCTGAACCCTCTGCCATCCCAAACCCCGAACCCCCAAACGCAAACGCCACGCACCTTCAACTCTAAGCAGAAAGCCCTTAGGTCGAAGCCTTCGTTGTTCCCATATAGACCTTGAATATATAGAAGCTTGTACGTACTATTCCTTAGTACATTTATACCCCAGTATACCCAAAGCCTCATTCCAGTTATTCAGGCCCCTTCTAGTATAACTATATCATCAAACCATGGTCATGGCGTAGTGTGGTCACTGCTTGTATTACCGTTGTTATGTTCTATGACCGCTACATGTTGTGTTTACTAACAGTACTGTACTTGTACTCCTTAACATTGCTACGGCTGTTGTTCACGTGCAGTTCCCTTTTAACGTTTTAGGCCGGCATGTGCAGTTTGTAAGGTAGTACTTTGGTTATGATTGGCAGACTTCCGTCTTATGTCGTTCCCTAAGCCATAAACCCCTAGACCGATGGTGTTCGTGTCGTCGTCTTCTTCGATTGCAATCCCTCGTTGATTATGAGCTTTCCTCCTGCCGTTTTGCCGATCTTCGAGTGCTACGGTTGATGATATAAATCCTGCATTACCTTAATGACCCTAGACGATTCGACCTTGGATGCGTTTCTGTTTTTGGATCCTTCGTGCGAAGTTGGGCAGTCTAGGGAGCAACCAAGAACTCCTAAACTTGCCTAGCCCCTTCAGCTGCCACGACCCACTCGTACCTCCGTTCGGTGCCATGCGCTTGTCCGATCCACCCCGCCTCATGACATGTTGGGGCTTTTAGAAATCTCGAGGTTGCTTTTTCTGTTTACTGGTTGTGCTTGGATTTTGAGCATCCCCCAGGAGGAGGTCTTTCATTTTCCGAAACGTCATTATGCCATACTGTGGCACCGGTGTTGCGCCATTTCATGAAACACCAACTGGCAGCAGTAGTAGCACCAACGAAGCTGAGCTGTTTAATTTCAGCTGACGACTGAATTTGTTTGTCATTGTTGCCGCCATGACCTTTGATTACCGTCGTCTTTTCATGAGTAGTACTATGGAAGGGTCGTCATAGCAGTACTCTGCTTGATGACCGCAATATGAACCGAAGTGCAGAAGCCTCGGCAGGTCCTTAAACACTTAACTCTAAGCCTGAGAGTGTGGGCTGCGTCCGAGTTGCGAGAACGTAAACACTAAAGCATGGGCATGCCGCCACCATTCGCCTGTGCTCTTTCAGCAGGTGGGGATGGTGAGGGCACATACTGAGTCTGCGGGTAGCTGTCCGCAGTGCTGTCACCCCATCCGGCATAGCCACAGAAGGACCCGATGAAAATTACGAGTCGCATCCCCTTATAGTCCTTCTACAGGTATACTCGAATTTACCACAAGACTCTACTCTAAGCCGCGGAAGGGCCTGGTCCAAGGCCAGACGGCTCGGGTTAAGGGCTGTATGCAAGGTGCTGGGATAGTACTAGGATGCATTCTCGTAGCGGCTGAGTGGATGCACCTTGCACTTTTGGGGATAACATTACCCACTATAAAAAGGAAAAGTGTACAATTTTTGGGGGTTTATGAACTCAGCAACTGAGTTCTCAACCCGACATGCCACCACCTTCAGGCCCTGAATCCATCTAAACACTAAACCCCGTACCCCCGCGCCCTCAACCCGAAAGCCAAAACCCCAAGGCGAAAACCGAAAATCCGAGCCCCGAGCTCGAGCCATGGAGCTCTGAAGCTAAAGTTTATCAGAGACACAGAGTTTAGGGTCTAGGGTTTATCCCAGAGGCTCTGCAATCCCCTGTAGTGAAGGAAGTCTTCATAAACCCTGTTTGGTTTCTTGTTAGTACCAAGAAACGCTTTTTTCATGTCGTGATCCTTCTTCAGATCCTCGTAAGAAACGCCCGATGATTTCAAGACTGTTCTTCAGACCTTCAGAAGGAAGCCTCTGTAATCTAAGGACCGCACACCTCTAAACCCTAAACCCCAAGCATCAGAAGGGAGACCATCACGTTGTCGCCAAAACGGCGACATCCCGCGACCTCGCAGACGTCAGCCTCGGCAAAACCAGTGGGCGCACTTCAAGACACAGGTAGGTTTTTAAGCAACGACCAAAGTAATGCCCAGACCTTGGTACATTAGACTAAGGGTTGGGAGAATATACTACCATAAATAGCTACATAGGGGCTATAAGCGGATAGTATTGTTGATGGTTCAGACGTCGTACCTTGAGAAGGGAGGGTTGTCCAATATTTCTGTTTTTTCAAAGTCGCTTCCTGCTTAAACTGTCCGCGTATCAGTCTAGTCTGAATTTCAATACACGCCTCAGCACCCTAGTGCCTAAGCACCCTAGCCCTAAATCGACATGGTCGGATTCCTGAAGCCCCACCTGTACTTGGTACTATACAGGTTCTATTCGTGTTCATTGGTTATGTCCGGGTCTAGTCTAGGGTGCAAGGGTTTCCGCAGCTCAGGCATGTTTTCTTCTTTTGCTCAATCGCGTCATTATGTCAAAGTACAGTATCGCCATGAAGAGTCTGGAGCTACCAACTGCAGGAAGCGAGCCATACTAAGGAGCTCAGGCAGCGCGTTCTGCTTCCTATCAACATACGGTAGTGTATGCTATATTGTATCTATGCCACTATGTCTATATGCGCACACACACACACACACACACGCACAGAGGCAAACACAACACACACACACACAGATATGTATGTATGTATATATATATACACACATACATACATATAGGTAGAGATATCTGCATTCATATGCATGTATACAAAGTACATGTACATATTTACATATATACATACATGCATACATACATACATTCATCTGTATATATATATATATGATGTTTGTATACATACTGTCGAAGAAGAGTGCCGGACATAACAGGGCTAGCGTGCAACAGCCCTGCCTCCATGAGCCCGATGGTACGGCTTAGGGTTGGGGTTGAGGGTTTGGGGTTTAGGGGTTCTGAACAATCAGTAGATACTAGTATCCCATTCGAGTCCCACTATAGCTATACTATGATATTCCCAAATACCCTACTCTGCTTATTAAGGCCCCCTATAGGAAGATTTTACCCCGTGGTGTGACAATTGCCCAACAGACTCGGGCGACAAGGTAAGGAATAATGATAGAAACCTCCGAGAAAGCGGTGGAGGCATCAGCAGCCCGATGCCTAGTCATAATTAAAGCCCTAAGTAGCATGCATGTTAGTTCCTTCTTATGATGTCCACATGTAAGTCCCTTAAACGGCAGGTTTCCTAGGGTCCTGGGATGCACTACACTGACATGGCGACTGTTCACTTTGCATTGTCCTGCTTGGTTTTGCTCGAGACGTTGCGTTTTCAGCGCCTTTCGGCGTGCGCGTCACCATGGGAAGGCACCCCTTCGGAGTTGGTGGAAGGTTTAGGGCCTAGGCCTGAGGAGGAGCAGGGTTCGGGGGTTTAGGATCTACTTAGTGAGAGTGTAGGGTTCAAGGTTCCGAGAGGTTTGGGGTTGATTTCGGATTTTCAAGTCTGGGCCTTTGGCTTAGTCTAGTTTTTTTCGACTTGAATCAAGGGCAGGGCCCTATGCCTCCAGGGGCCTTATTATGGGGTCCTTAAGGGGTCTAGGGCCCTAACTATGAGGTCCTTGGAGGGATAGGGAGGGGAGTTTGCGTTCCCTTCGGAGCTTCGACTCTGAGAGTGAGGCCTTCCCAGCAGGCCTAGCCACTAGTCGAACATCCGTACTAGTGTTGATGGACAAAATCTTGCATGACCCTAAGGACTCGAAACTATGGGAACTATGGTATATTCCTTAAAAAGGGTAGTGCAGGATTTTGTCCATCAGCAGTATCCCTAAACCCTAAAGCCTGAGGCCTATGGGTTTCAGGCATTCTCATGTTCATGACAAGAATTTAAACCCAGCTATTTTATATAACTTATTTATAAGCCTGAGGCCTTAAACCTAAAGCCTAAGCCTTGAGGCCTAAAGCCTAAACACTAAAGTCACTAAAGCCTAAAGAGCCTCGCCCGAAGAGTATGAGTTGGAGCACCGAAGCGCTACAAGGAAGAGTCTTCTGCTGTGGGCCTGAGTATTTTCTTGGCCGGGTGTTGGTGTTGTGTGCTCGCTTACATCCTGACCTTGCTGAGCCCCGGGCCGTAGGGCCCTTGAACCCTGCGAGGCGGGGATGTCCTAGCTAGTCGAGACTCAAACAAAAACAACTTGACCGTAAGCCTTATGCAGCGAAGATTAGCATGGCCCCTGCGCAAGGATGACGCGCAGAAATCAAGAAGTGTACCAAGTTTTTTTACCAGTTGGAGTTGTGTAGACCTTGCCAGGCTTTGTCCGAGTGTGAGTGTCAAACCCTACAGCCCCATACCCCTGAAACCTACGCCCCTGCGCCTGAAACCCTCGTCCCTGAACCCTTCGTGGAAGCTTCCTGCAGGCTCAGTGGCAAAATGTGAGTCCGACAAGTTGTAAGGGGCCTTGGAACCTCATAGCTGCAACCTCCCGGCAGTCCCTGGCATCCCG
Source organism: Symbiodinium sp. CCMP2592 (assembly GCA_905221615.1). NCBI lineage: Eukaryota > Dinophyceae > Suessiales > Symbiodiniaceae > Symbiodinium > Symbiodinium sp. CCMP2592. The sequence continues at coordinate 179,844 of CAJNDT010000358.1, forward strand.
AATGTGCTGTAAGTAGCTCACATCGTAGTTTAGGGTTACATGTTTTCTTTTCCATCGGAGGTCAACATATATAAGGAGAAAGCTTGAGGGCCTGATCGTGCAGAGCTCTAAAATCTAAATCAATAACCCCGCCCCGGGTACCCTTAATCATCACTACACCAAATGCTTAGAGGCTAAGTAGGTAACCTTAGCCCTTTGGGGCTTATATCCTACTATGTTCCAAAAGGTTTTTTTTGGGCCAGGGTACTCAGCCCCTAAGTATGCGTTGGTCCACTTCCGCAGGTCATCGAGGTAACGCCTCGCTAGCCATGCAGGGAGCTTAGAGGAGCCAGATGTCAGGGTCACGGGTTTAGGGGTTAGAAACACTGCTTCGCAGAGACAGCTGTTCCGGGCGAGAGAAGCCTGCTGCAAAAGGGTTCAGGGTTTCAGGGTTTAGCGTTTAGGGGTTAGGGTTTACGGTCCGCAGCATTGTTGGGTTTAGAAGGAAACCCAAGAGCTATCGAGTTACAGCCCACCTTGCGAAGCTATGGGCCCATCTTCGGGAAGTGGGGCCGCAATGTAGGTGGCGGCCTTGATCTTTCTAAGAGGGTTCTGGGGCATCTTGTAATGCAGTTATATGGACGATGAGCAGATACCACTTCTTCAGATCTCTATTTTCGCATGCAAATTACCCGGAGATCCAGAACGTGACCCCCCCACCGTTCGCTTAAGCTCCTTGGCCCAGGTGGGTGACTCCCACCCCCGACAAATTCTAGACCCTTCTCCCGCAACCCCAAACACCGCCTTCGTCGTTACTCCCTAAACCCTAAGGCCTATGCTCCAAACCCTACATCCTAAACTCTTTCTCTCTTTCGCTCTTTCTCTCTTTCTCTCTTTCTCTCTTTCTCTCTTTCTCTCATTCTCTCTTTCTCTCTTTCTCTCTCTCTCTCTCTCTGTCTCTATATATATATATATATATGTACATATCTCTCTCTCTCTCTCTCTCGCTCTGTCTCTCGCTCTCTCTCTCGCTCTCTCTCTCTCTCTCTCTCTCTCTCTCTCTCTCTCTCTCTCTCTCTCTCTCTCTCTCTCTCTCTCTCGCTCCTCTCTTACTGTATCAAAAAGCAGTGCTCGAGCCCGGCCTGCAAGGTTTCAAGAGGGCGATGGCAACGGTCTTTGGCAGCCTGACGCCGGCGCTGAGGCTTCCCGGAAGGGGATTCTTGCTAAGGTAGGGGTTTCCGAAACTTAGGGGTACAGTACCGTATTTTGGGGTCTTTGTAAATAAGAATAATCCTGCTATTTAGGGTGCTATATCAGGGTGCCCTATGTCCGGAAACTTCCCAGGTTGCAAGAATAGTTTAGATAAAGATGCCATAATGCCCTGCTAGACCCTCTGCATGCAACGGCAGAGAGAGAGAGAGAGAGAGAGAGAGAACTCCCATTTTAACTCTTGACAGGAAACCTGTAGAGGGGATCAGGGATCCTACGCCGGATTCTTTCAGGGCTTCCTTCGCGGGTTCTGTTCAGGATTCTCGAAGCTTTGCCGGAAGGGTTCCATATGGTAAATGGGGTTCAGGTTTTAAGGTTTAGCCCGCTGCAAGAAAGGCTTCAGGTTCAGGTTTGAGGATTCGTAGGGTTTAGTAGACACTTTACAGATCTTGTCCCAAAGTGGTTTTAAGATGCAATAGGGAAGCATTATAGATACTGCGTAGAACCCGTTTTCGGGGGCTTGGACTTTTTTCCCTAAACCCTAAACCCTAAACCCTAAATCCTAAACCCTAAACCCTAAATCCTAAACCCTAAACCCTAAACCCTAAACCCTAAACCCTAAATCTGCTGTTGTGGCCCGTTGCATGGCTTTTCGCTGTGTCGGACCTCGGGGTTACCGATTCAGGGCGTAGGTCTACTTGGAAGGGCAGGGGACTTAGTACGGGCTCTTAAAGGGCTCCTTAAAGGGATCTATAGGGTTCCTTAAAGGGGTCTATGGGGTTTAGGGTTTAGGGACTTAGTAAGTAGGTTATAAGTAGAGTTATAAGTACCCCAAATGGAGTTACCCCAATTATAACCCTACTTGTAACCTACTTACTAAGTCCCCTGCTCTTCCAAGTACATTTTCGGGCTTCGGGGTTAAGTTTACGGCTTGGTTTGCAACGCCTCGCCGCTTCTCCAGCTTGCAGCAACTGCCAAAACCCTGCAAGCCTCACTGTAAATCAGTCCCACAACACTCCATGCCAGAGCCCACATCACAAGCTCTACAACGCAAACAGAAACCAACACCTTGCTGCCGTTTAAGACGATTGGATATTTAGCATGACAGGTTTTCTTTAAATGATTTGCTAAACCTAGGCTCTACACAGAAAGCTCTAAGCTGCATAGCGAACTGGATGAATAAGCCTGCACACCTGCACGTATGCGTTAAACTCTTGTAGTCATCAATCCGACCTAGTCGGGGCCTCAAAAGTAGGATGAAGGCAGCTAGAATTACGGATCCGCAGGGTTAATTGACCTCGCTGCTGCTGCTGCTGCTGTACTGTAAATGTTACCGCTAAAGGATCCCTTATGCCTGGACCCTTATTTGGGACTATTCGTACCTTGATCCCACCCTTGCAGCACTTTGACCTGGACCGAGACAGGACCCCGAGCTGCAGCAGCAACTCGACAGGCCGTTGGGGGTGCTGTTTCTTTTGCAAGTTGGACTTCAGTTATGTCTGGAAAGGTTGAGGCTTGTGATCAAAGTGAGTTTGCAGCCACGGGTGCTGCCAAACTCGCCCTTGTCATCAAGACTGAGCAGAGGCCACGATGTAAAAAAGGTCTCAGGGTTTTGATGTCTACCCTGAGGCCCTAAGGCGGATCGACTGTGCTGTTTGGTTGAGGCTCAGAGGATTTGGTCACTTAGAGCTTTTTAGTGGTAGAGTAGGTGACCTTGAACTTGTTTGGGATATATACTCCCAAAGCTTAACCTTCAGTTCCGGTAGGATACTGGACCATAAACCCTAAATACCCTAGTGTGAGTGTCGAAAAACACCCTAAACCCCTTCAAACAAGTATGGCCCCACGAGTTGTAGGTGAGAGTCGGAGCACTTCTGGCTTTTGCAGTCTGCTTTGGGGTGTACGGTTTAGGGTTTGGTGTGTAGGGTTTAGGGCTGCTACCCAGGCCTAACTCTAAATCCACACCTTGAAACCCCTAAAATCTAAAGCCAGATCCCAAACCCCCAAATCCCTAAACCCTAAACCCCTTAGGATCTTGGGAGGGATGCAGTCAGAGCAGATACAGTCACTTTAGGTGTTCCGATGAACTCTGTTGCTTTCGTACTATGACTGATCCATTATTTCGTTTCACATTGTCAGACCTCGAACAGTGTGAGCGCCGAAACCCCTAGAGCCTGAACTCTAACCTGGAACCTTGATAGGATCCACCGTTCGGTTATGGAGAGGGCCGGGGTCTAGGCAGCAGATGCTTGTATAGCAAAGGCCCTGAGAACCAACGAGCCTCCAGTTAAGGCAGCTTACACCTGATTTCTTACGTAAGGTTTTTTGGCAGTATGAGTTACCTTATATAGCATATAAGGGGCTCCGATTGAAGGTGAATTCCTGAGTTAAGGGGCGTTGGGCTCAGCACGGTATGGGAGGGTGAAGCAGAAACAGCAGTCCCTCATCATTACCGATAATGGCCACGAACTCATAGTAGTGTTGACGATCTTAGACCCGTGCATCAAGACACGATTAAGAACCCGAACTTACAGCTGCAGCAGATGCTGAATCATACACCGTAAACGCTGACCATGAGCCTTTCTGCCGACACTCCCCAAAGCAAAGCCTGAGGGAAGCATGGACCTGCTGGCAAGGTATCATAATACACGCACGCAGGCTAAGCCTGCCTTCTGAAACCCTAACTTAGCCCCGAACCCCCTAAACCCTAAACCCTATGATGCGTTGCTTAATTACGGGATATTGCAGTCTCTGGGAGCGTTCGCCTGAGATGCCCGTCCACACGCCCGGAAGGTTCCTCCAGCAATACCCGTGCGATGAGCGGGCGGTGTCGCTTCTGATGATCCTCGGTATGAAATGTGCAGCTCATCGGAGTGTGGGATTTTGGAGATCTCGATGTTTCCAGGACAGGTACCAGCATCGCTGCAGCATAATAATCATGTGCAGATGGTGGCTGTCATGACGACATTAAGAATCATCGGAGTCGTGGCGATGCCAACAATTTGTGCACTAAAATTAGCATGAGTAGGCTGATGATGATGATGATGGTGATGAAGAGGATGATGATGGTGAGGATGGCTACGACGATGTTGATGAGGATGTTCTAGTTTGTTGTGGTGGTGGTGCTCATGATGATATTGACTCCTGTGGTAGCGATGTAGATGCTGACGACCTGGGCGGCTTTAACAATGATGGTGGACAGGTGGATCATTCAGCGGCATGGCTATTCTCCTTGTTCCGAGCAAGGCAGTGGCAGCCATGCTTGTTCATGTTCCAAGCGCGTGGAAGGAACCTCCCATCGCCGCTGCTGCTGAAGGCCTCCGCTGCACCGGCGTCCTAAACCCTAAACCGGCTTCGCTTCTTTTTTCGGGCTGCAGTCAACATTCGCAGTGTTATGCGGTTGCGAGGGTTGGCCGCAATTGTATTTGCTGCCATGTGTAGGGCTGGACATAGATGCGACGTAGACAAGTAATATAGAAGCCTGAGTATAGTTACCATCACCATGTCTTAGGGCCCTGGGGTTCCTCATTATCATCGCCTCTAACGATGGTTACTATAAGGGATCTGTAGTAGGGTTCCTATATTAGGGTCCTGAATAATTAGAATAGGGTTCCTTTAAAGGGGTCTGTAAATTATAGGATCCTTAAGGGAGGGTGGTTCAAGGGGGGAGGGTATAAGGAATCCTTAGGGGACTGTAAGGGAACCTTAGGGAGTACTAGGGAGAATTAGGGATCACTAGGCTATATACCCCCCTTGGACCCCCCTCCCTTAAGGTTACTACAAGTAAAGGCTAGTAGAAGAGATCTTGCTATAAGTCATAAAGCCGACGAGTCGCACTCGACAGTTTAACCTCTAGACTCTATTTAGGATTTATGGCTGGTTAAGGGTTAAGGGTTTAGGGTTTCGGGGCTAGGGTTTGGGGAACTAGTATTCGTATTCCTGTGGGTTTCCGATTATACTTCTAGTTCAACTTGGGAGTTTCCCAAAATAGGGGACCAAAATATAGTACCCTAAATAGTAGGAGCCTTATTATAAGGACCCCAAAATAAGGTACCCCAATTTTTGGAAACCCCCATTTGTCCCAACCTGACAGGCCTTTCTCAGCCTCGAGTTGCCCGCTTCGAAATATCTGAGCACATCCAAAGATAAATCAACAAGAAGACTCGTGTGGGAGTTTCCGAAAATTAGGGGTACCTTACTTTGGGGTCCTGATTATAGGGATCCTACTATATAGAGTACTATATTAGGGTCCCCTGTCTTCGGAAACTCCCATGTAGACCTCAGGTTGGGCCAACAGGCGCCTAAGATTTTCCTCTGACGAGGAGGTTTTGTCGGGCCTTGGGGGCCTTCAGGGTTTAGGGCTTTAGGGTTTAGGGTTTAGGGTTTAGGGTTTAGGGTGAGAGCCCAACTTGCCGGCATACAACCAAAGCCCGTGCTGAAGAAGGGCTGAAGCTTGTTCATTGAGGGCTTAGGTTTTCGTGGTTAAGGGCTATTCATTCTGGTTTAGGGCTTGCGGCTTGGTTGTTGATGGTCACCTCTGATTAAAGGCTTAGATTTTAGAGCCTAGGGTGCAAACAGTAAATCAGGTGTAGTAGTTCTCAAAAAACGGGTCACTCTTAAAGTCCCTGATATGGTACCGCACCCTTACAAACGAAGGACGCTAGAAGGGACCATAATTTAGAGAACTACCCTAACGCCCCAAAGTAGTTCCTTTTTGGGGTTCGTATATAGAATCCTATAAGGTAGTCCCAAAAAGGAACTACTTTGGGGCCTTAGGGTAGCCATGTGGTTGAGGATTTGAGACCTGCCGTCCCTGGCCGCAGGTCATAAACTCCTTCGATCCACGGAACAAGGAAGAGGCAGCGAACCGAGCCGCCTCGAGAGTTCTTGGGTTTAGGGTTTTTCCAGGTGTTTAGGTTTCGGGTTTTTCCAGGTGTTTAGGTTTCGGGTTTTTCCAGGTGTTTAGGGTTTGGGATTTTTGGCGATTGACGCTGGTTTGGGTGGATTTTTGTTTATTGGAGTTTGGCACACGCAGTCAGAGCAGTCTCCTCTTTCAGTATGGGCGAGATATGAAAGAACCCTTAAACCCTAAACCTCTAAACATTAAACCCTTGAAGAGTGTTTCTAGTCATTGTTGAGTCAAAGCTTTCGCTCTGCATGCTGGCTCGAACTGCCTGCTGCTTCACTCTTGCCTGCTGGCTAAACTCCTTGTCTTCTGTGAGATAATAATAGACTTTGAGGCAAGTTTGTTGCTTGGGTCTTGGCAACTTCTGGTCTCGCAGGTGTTTGGCTTCAGCTGGGATTGCAGGCGCCATGGAACACTCGCAGGTGTGTCGTGGGCTTCCGGTGTTGATGCACCTGATGATCCGCTAGGAGCATGCTTGGGCCCTGGACGACGACTATATGGCCCGGGACCACCTCGAATTTGTCTTGTGCTCGATGGTATTGGCAAAGATCGTGTGGTCGACGAATGCAACAATGCTTCTTGTCTGCAGTTGGCCCTGGCTTCTTATGTGTCGCTTCGAGTTTCAGTTGTTTCATGTTTGCCAGCAAGCAATATACCTTCTTGTCTGAGTTGCACATTCGGACGATGAGCCTCAACAGCACGTACCAGGACAAAGTGACCTGCAGCTTGTCTTCATCAGTTTTTTGTCTGTCTTGGCTCCACGTAGAGGAAGACACTCAGCCGCACATAGTTAGTTTTTGCATATCCGAGGTTTGGGCTATGTGCTGCGACTTCGCAGAGGAGGGCTTCGCTGGGGATCGCCAAAGCGGGTGGCCGCAGAATCTGGGAGTCTCGGTTTTGCCTATCAAGCGTCACCTCATAAGTCTTGGTGCTTGGACGTAGAAGTCTGTCTTTCTCCGAGGCGACGATTTCTAGAGCCTCGGCAAAGTGATGTCTCCTGCGACACTCGACTGAATAAGTTGGCATGCACATGCTTTTGACTCAACTAGCAGATACGACCTGAGGAATGGGAGGCCAATCTGATGCAGCTGTGCTTCAACTGTGGCATGTATACCGTCACGGAGCAGCCTCGAAGCAGCTGCATGTTTATTCTCCGTCGACGCTCGTCTCTTGTCTCGAAGCAGAAGACTTGTCTAGCGCAGCAGCAGATTCTTCAAGTTGGGTCCAGTTTTGCTTCTGAGGCCACGGTGGATGCCACTGGTTGCGAAAAGGTGGTTTTCGCCATGGGTGCCTTTGCCCACCAGGTGGTGTTGCCTGGCTTTCAAATGGAAGGTTTGCTTTTCAGGAAGCATTTATCTGCAGACCGGGACCCTCGTGGGGAGCCAATGTTTCCACTTGAGGCAGCCGACAGTGTTGTGTGGCACCCACCGCTCGGGTGCTGAATGCCATCGGCAAGCAGCCGGATATGAGGAATGTGCCACCTATCTCAAGCCGTGCGGAATGTCTTGCCAACCTTTTGAATGTTGCCTTCAGAGTCACTGAGAAGAACATGGAGTCCACAAAGCGAGGTACTTGAATCGTGCAACGACGGCTAGTGCTGGTGCTCCCGGAGCCAAGACGTTCAGGTGCTTTGGATATCAGACCGGCGACTTCGCGAGTCTGTCCAGAGAGAGTCTTGGCTGCATCAAATGAATTGGGGATCCGATCAAGAGCTGGGCTGGCCAGGCACGCAATCTGCTCTAATGGCCGGGGCCTGCCCGCTGGCTCGACAGAATTTGCCCCTAATGGCCTTACTGCCTGCTGGCTAGTTACTGCCTGCTGGCTCGTTTGTACCTGCTGGCTCGACACGACTCCAACCCGCGACTCACCAACCGCAAACGCACGAGCCAGCAGGCATTAAGGATCTAACGGACAAAATCTAATGGAAGATTCTAAATAGACATAACGGCCTTCTTTAGGTGCCTGCTCGCTCGTTTTCACTAATGCCTGCTGGCTCGACGAACCACAGTTCGCGAGTCGCCAGCCGCAAACGCACCCGAACCGCCAGACGCCGAGCCAGCAGGCGCTAAGCCACCTGTCCCGTTAGATCCCAGGACTGAAGAATGGAGGCCCTGGAAAGGTGGCTGAACAGCAAAGTGGAGGAGCGGCGAAGGCCGCCCGAGCGGGGAATCCGGGATTTTCACCCTAATGGCCTTAATGCCTGCTGGCTCGATTTACTAACCGATTCCAAATAGCAGCATTAAAGTCAAAACACGACCGTCCCTGTTCAGATCCCGATGAGAAGGCGGCACTGAAAGCATGCTTTGCGAAGTTCCTGGATCTTGCGAATGGGAAGATCGAGAAGCAGGAGCCGGTCTCGGAGAAGACTGGCATTGTCAAGGCCTCTGAGTGGGAGGCCCGTGCAGTCCAGGTTTGGTCTTTTGATAGGTTTGCTTACATCTCTTGGCTGGAGTGTCTCTGTCACTTTCCAGTCTCCTGATTGAACTCAATCCGTGAGTTGAGTCGTGGACAAGCTGTTGGCCCTGCAGATCAGCAGCTTCAGTGGGCATGCCAATCAGGCCGCGACAGCTCCTGGATTTGCCCTTGGAAAACACTCTGGAGATCGAAGACTCAGCATCCCCCAGTGCTCCGTCGGCTCCTTCTTTGACTCCGAAGAAGATCTACTACCTGCCGAGTCGGGCTGGAACGAAAGGTGTCTTGCAGCTTCACGATGCTTTTTGGCTGCAGTTTCCATCTCAACCATAGATGCAATCACGAATTGAGACAACGTGCCACAGCCTTCGCACGAGGTGCCAGACCTGACGTCACACGCCAAAGGGTGCAGGCTTCTGCTACGTACCGAAGAAGTGTGGAAATTGCTGGACTGCGAACCCAGTACTGCAACTGGTACACCCGACTGAGCCAGTCATGCAGCGGCGGTTTTGTATTGTCAGTCACAACAGTCAAGTCTGAACCAGGATGATGTTGATCGTTGCACTAGTAAGTTAAAACTAAGGAGCGAAGGGAACACAGCGGACATCGCCACTGATTGACAGATCGGCACTGGGGTCCACCTGGTTCGTCCTCACACATACAAGGGCCAAAAACACTTGGAGGCCCCCGTGAGGATCAACCTCGAAAGTTTTTGTCTTTGGCAGTGACCACTCGTCTCTGGGGCTCTTGCGCTCCCTCTTACAAGCCAACTCTTCAAGTAGATCTGGCGGATGAGTCTCGCTCTTCTGGCAGCGCGATCGCGCCGAAGAAACGACCGCAAGCTCAGGCTTTCTTCATCTGCTTCTCGTGGGCTCAGAGAGCATTGAAAATGAAGAAGCCGAAGCAAAGCTGAGATGTGCTTGAATATCAGATGGAATATGGCAAAAAAAAGGAAAAAACGACAGCCTTTCCGTCAGGTATTTCGGCTGCATCCAGCAGTGTGCTCCCGACTCTGGAGAGCTCGGTTCGCAGAGCAAAAAAACAGTGCATTCGGAGAGAAGCTTTGTAAGCTTAACGCGCAAACATAAAACACCTGAAGCAGCAGGCTCGCAAACGCAAGACAATCGAAGCAGCAGGTTCACCAACATAAGAGATTCGAGCCAGCAGGCAAGAGTGAAGTAGCAGGCAAATCCAGCCAGCATGCACAGTGAAACCTTTGATTGAGTTGAAGGGAAGAGTAATTCTCGCATTGCGTGGGTGTCCCGGATTGAAGGCAACGGCCCACATCGGAGTCTGTCTTCCGGAGTCTTTCGGCATTAGGGTTAGGGCTTAGGGTTTGGGGTTTAGGGTTTAGGGTTCAGGGTTTAGGGTTTAGGGTTTAGGGTTCAGGGTTTAGGGGTTTAGGGTTTAGGCCGGTTTAGGGGTTTAGGGTTTAGGGTTTAGGGTGCAGTATCCTTGGGATCTAAGTTTAATCGCAGCCTGTCGTTGGTAAGTACGTGTGGGCATAGGGTTTAGGGTATCAAGCCTGCAGAGATTGTGCTTTCTCTTTCTAGGGTCGCTCCATCAACGGATCCTTGTCCTGTTGAGGCCAGGAACTGATACACCGACCATCCTAGCCAGGAGCACGAGATGTGCGCTGTTGGTGAGCAAATGGGTAAGACGGCAACCTTTCGAGCGCATGTCTAGGTCTAATCCCGAAGCCTTGAACCCGTAAACATCACATCCCCCAACCTGAACCCGCTAAACCCCAGACCCTAAACCCCCAAACCCCAAACAAACCGCAAACCCCAACATCAATCCTCTGGAGTGTTCGAAGCCCTCCTCACGCAATTGGTTTGCGTTGCTTCAAACCCCAAGGGACTTACTAGGTGGAAAACCCTATTTGTTGCTAGAGGGCTTTTGCTTCCGTCATGACGCTGTCTTCTAGTGTTGTTTCACATCGCAGACTCCGAACCATATGCCTCGCCTGGATTGTCCGAGTGTGAGCACCGAGACCCTAAACCCTAAACTAGGTACCCGTAGGTTGCAAGGAGGCTTTGACTTTGGATTGGAGAAGCTTACCCCAATGAGGCTACTTCTAACTCCAGATCCTAGACACCCTAGCACCTCTGTACCCTCGCCTTTGAAAGACCCCCCCAAACCTAAAGCCTACAACCCCAACACCCTAAGGCCCTGCAACCTGCCCCGTCATCCTTTGTTGCAGGTGGACTACTCCCGACAGGCCAGCAGAATGCAAATGCAAAGCGAGAGGGACTTTAGAGTTCAAAAGGGGCCTCGAGGTTCCTTCAAGGTTTCCTTAAGGGTTCCTTCTAGGGGTTTTGGAGGGGTTCCTTTGAGGGTTCCTGTGAGGATTACATAAAAGTCAGGGTTTTCAGGGCTTTGAGGGTCTTGAATTCGGCAAGACGTATCTAGGTCTTGAAGGGCGTCTAAGCGAAATGAGGGGCGGACCTATGCAAGAACTGCCAGGCATGGAAATGCACAAACATATACTTATACATAGACATAGATGTCATGTTGTATTGTATCCCATTCTATTCTAGTCTCTGTTACACTCAGTTAAGTTGTATTGTGTTATGTCATGATACACCATATTGCACTATGCAGTTGTATGTGACATTATTTCACATCGTAATACAAAATTGTTATACTATATCAAGCTAGGTTGATATATTGTTATATTGTAAACTCTTATCCTGGAAGATGTTATGTTGTCTTGTACCTTACTACATTAGCTCAAGCTGTCTGTTGAAGATATTATCTAGTGCCATGTCATGCTATATGTCATTGTATGTTATTCTGCTGTACTGTACTGTAATGTGTTGTATTGTGTTGTTTTGTAGGGTACGGTATTATGTTGTATTGTATTGTTGTACTTGCTAGTCTTATGTTCTGCTGTGTTCTACTCCATTCGAATCTTGTCTTTTCTATGCTATTCTGTTCTGTCATATTGCATCTTCAAACTTTTTGTGATACGCATGTATTCAGGCAGAAGGGAATCAGCCTAGGGCCCGAACCCTGAAGGCCAAGCCCTGAAGCCTTCAAGCTTGAAGCCGAAACCATGAACCCCCCAACCATTGAAACTTGAACCCTAAACCCTCTAAATCCCTAAATCCTGAACCCCCGAAACCGTTGAAACTTGAACCCTGAACCCCCTAAACCCTGAACCCCCCCAAACCGTTGAATCTTGAACCTTACACCTCAGGTCACCGGTTTCATCCGCAGCCTTCGGATGCAGGAGAACCGACAACGGCTCCTCAGGGACCTGAAGCTTTTCAGCTTTCGGTTTACGGTCTATACTTGGAAGGGCAGGGGACTTAGTAAGTAGGTTATATGTAGAGTTATAAGTACCCTAAATGGAGTTGCCCCAATTATAACCCTACTTATAACCTACTTACTAAGTCCCCTGCCCTTCCAAGTAGGGTCTGGGGTCTGTAGTGTTTGGGGTCGAGGGTTTAGGGCCGATAGAGTTTAGGGTCCAGGGTTATAAGTTAGAAGGGGTCCCCACCCTGTAATAGTGGTATAATTGGAATATAATAAGGCCGTAATATAATCCTTGTAGTCACTATTGCAGGGTGGGGGCAGCTTCTAAGTTATAAGTTGTTTGGATGAATGCAGAGCTTCGATTGGTTAGACGAAAAGCTCAGATCGAAGAGTACCTCACTCTGGCAAGAGTGACCACAGTGTAACTCATAGAGTTAGATTGTATAGAGATATAACTCTCTCGTTCTCTCTGTATATGTATATACACACCTACATGAATATGTGCACACATGCTAGACAGTTATGCGATGATAATACTGACATGCTAGTTCCAATTCTTGATTTTGTCCTTGTCGGATGAAAGATTCGGGAATGAGGGTTCTATTCCATGATTCGATCCCCATCCCCCAGCACCCCGCCCACGGCTACCAGACTTTGCCGGAAAAAGCCAGGTTTGCGAATAGTGTTGATGGTTTATAATACGGGTTTAGGGTGTGGGGGTAGCGAAATGTCTTTTTGCTTTACGACATGGTTTAACCTAAACTCGTAACCGCAACCGCAGACCCTGGACCCTGGCTTCCGCACAGCTCTAGATGATTCGACGCGTCTTTCGCCCCTTTGCCTTTTTATGACGAACGATTTGCGTGTCAGTACCGCCACGAGCCTCCCTCGGAGTTTCGCCTGACTTCGCCTTCGCAGGCATAGTTGCCGCATCTCATGCACACGTCTAAAATGCCGGGAGTTCCTAGGGGAAACAAGAATACCACACCACCCCCAAACCTCCCGGGACCACTGCTGAACCTGTCGCAGTATGACATAACCTCGAGGTCGTCGAAGCCCCATTATCACAATCAAGTTAGTTTGTCTGAGCTGGATTGTCGAATTTGTCGAATCCCCAGGACATTCTCTCATTTGAGAAGCCAGGTGGCGGCGCTTAGGTTTAGGGTTGGGAATTGGGATACATCCGTAACCTAGCTGCACAAGGTTCATGATTCCTCCTTCCAGGAACATGCGTCTGTTGTCGCAGTGTTCTTGCGAAGCTCTTTACCTCCTACTTTAGCCGTGCAGAGTCCACGAACCTTGGGTTGTTTACTTTCTTTAGAGACTTTAGAGGTCTTGGTTTTCGAAAAGACAGCCTGATTGCAGGAGGAAGCATTCGGGCAGCTCAGAAAACGCGGCCTGGATCAGGCACCAGCGCGCTAAGTGGCCCAAGTACCTAATTGTAATATCGGTAATGATGATAGAAATAGTATTATAATAGACATACTGCGACAAACAACAATACAAGTACTAGCAATAGCAATGATAACAATATTCATATACGACCCCAAATATTAACCTACATTGCTACGCTCCTGAGCCCAAGTACCTAGTTATTGCGCCCTTTGAACCTTTCGAGTTAGGGCGTAGACTTCGAGTTAGGGCGTAGACTCAACAGTTTGGGTGCATCGAGGGCTTTCGGCTTCAACAGCGGTCAGTTCAAGGGGTTTTGATTCAAAGATCGTGCTTTTACTGACTTCAGACTTCGCATAAAATTAACGAGATTGGGTTCCATGGGGTGTTATCGGACAATGGGGCTAGTCACCGTAGCTTTGTTACTGTTCTTACTGCCACGAACAACACCGGAAGCAGTTTCATGGGCGCAAACGGCCGTGACCATCCGCAGGACTTTTTCGTGGTGATGGACATCTATGTATTCTGTAGCCTGCCAATAGTGCTTTTATGCCCTGCCTGGTTCTGAGCAGTCTTGGATTGCCAGATAAAGTTTCACCAAGAAAAGCCTGACATTCCCAGACCCCCGGAAGGATCTCAAAGTAGATCCCCTTATTTGGGGCCCTATACTACTAAGGGTACTTTATAGGAACCCCCATTAAGGGATCTACTTTTTGGATACTCCCGGGGGTTCTGGGTTCTGGCCGGTTGTAAGCTAAGCTGCTCCTAAACCTCCGGCTCGACTTTTGCTAAGCCCGCAGCCCTCGGCCTCTCCGCCCCACAGAGACTCTGAAAAACCTACGCACCGATGCCCTTGCAGAGGGCCCCGCGACTTCTAAAGCGCTGAAACCATTGTGTTGCTGTGTACTGAGATCCCTACGGTTTAAGGTTCAGGGTAAACTCTAAACCCTAAACGACATCCTAACGACCCTCAACTATCATCTGTTTGTTGATCGAACAAACTCTGCCTCTCAGCGCCACGCCCCGCACAGACCCTTCCAAAGGGTTCGAAATGCAGAATACAAAACACCCCCTGACAGCGCGTAAAGAACTGTACTGTAGCATACCTCTAAACCTTGCTCTACGTACCAATGCCCCTATATAAAACTCCTTCTGCAACCCGTCCGCAAAGCCGTAAACAAGCGTATTCTACTCTCTGAGGCAATTACATGTAACCCAGTACGCGTGAGACACGGTGTTTGTTAATGTAGTAACCTGATTAAGAAACCCTGGGCCTATAGCCCCCAAACGGTAGGATTCATATACGGGACCGTGAGAAAGACCTAGGGTTTCTTAGTCAGGTTCCTGCCCTAAACCCTAACATAATCCCCTAAGCCCTAAACCACCAAACCTGGATTGTCCGAGTGTGAGCGCCGAAACCCCCAAACCCCTAAACCCTAAACCCTAGACCCTAGACCCTAAACCCTAACCCCTAAACCCTAAACCCTAAACCCTAACCCCTAAACCCTAAACCCTAAACCCCCAAACCCCTAAACCCTAAACCCTAAACCCTAAACCCCCTAACCCCTAAACCCTAAACCCTAAACCCCCAAACCCCTAAACCCTAAACCCTAAACCCTAAACCCTAAGTGAGAGACAGCCTTTGTAAACCTTCAGGAGGAGGAGCTGGGAGTCAGACTCCCAGGTCTGGAAGGTTCGGAGCCACATGGGTGGTTGTCAAAATTATGGTCCCTTTTTCTGGGACCCAGAGTAGGCCCTTATTCCCCTTTTTTGAGGCTTAGGTTCCCTTATAAGCCCCTTTCAACCAAAAAGGGCACCCTTTTTATTCCTAGGTTACTCTTAGGTCTAGTTTTTGGGTACCCTAAATAATAGTGCCGTCTTATAATAAGGACCCAAAAGAGGACCACATTCTTGACATCCACCCCACATGTCTGACAGCTTCGGGGGTTTTAGGGCTTAGGGTTTGTGAAGGGCTTCCAGGGTCCAACTTCCGGGCGAAGTCGCAAGCCTGCTGCAGAAAAGGGTTTAGGGTGGGGGGGTTTACCGTTTAGGGGGTTTAGGGTTTAGGACAGCTTTTTCATCTTCTACGATTTCAAGCCACCGCTTCACCTTTGTCGTGCGAAGTGGGTTCAACACTCAGGGGAGAGAGAATGTAAGACACTTCCGATTCCGACACCTGCTCAGTCAGAATCACTGAAAATTTTCGCATGCTAGCCCTCCCTTGTAAGTTGGGTTTATGAATTTGTGAATGTTGTGGGGTTGCATTGTCGGTAGGAAGTCTTGAAGAGATTTTCATGAAGTGTCGGTAGGGAACCTTGACAAGATTTTGATGCAGGAAGAAGACCTCAGCAGACAACGCACGAGTGCCGAATATCCCGGAAGACATCGCGTCCTCTGACCCCCGGACGAAGCCCTGAACCGCAGACTCGGTTTAGGGTTTAGGGTTTAGGGGTTTAGGGTTTAGGGTCGCAGATCGCAGCACCGAGGCCAACAAGCGACTTCGCAGTTTGACGGAGGCAGCGGCGAGAGTTTCCGAGTGCCGCGTGGTAGTTAGTTCCATGCGGGTCACACGCAGTGGTCCAAACTTAATCTGTGTCGCACTTCTTGTGGTGGGCTAGCTTCATATATAAGGCCCTCAAAACTAGTACGGTGCAGCGACGTCAGAGGTTTCTGCTGAAGACCTGTGCACGCACCCTCATGCCATTCGGGAAATCATGAGATCTTAGTCGCACGCGGACCCTAAGCCCTAAAGGCCCTAAAGCACAAAACCCTCGAACCCCAAACCTTCAAACCCAAAACCCTCAAGTTTTCCTAAACCCCCAACCTTCAAGGCCTAAGCCCACAACCCCCAAGCCCAAACCTTCAAAGCCTAAACCCTAAAGCCCCAAACCTTCAAACCCAGAGTGCTGACTTCTTGTTGCTTCGCTTTCCCTCTCACCAGGAGGCTCCCGCACCGTCCGAGGAGGAAATTGCGGCTTTCCGTGTTTGGCTCAGAGGGCTTTAGGGTTTTCGGAGTTCAGTGGTTTTGTTTTTTTGGGTTAGGCTTTTGGTTTACTGTAGGGTTTCGAGTTTAGGGCTTTAGGTTCTAGGGCTTTTGGGTTTACTGCAGGGTTTAGAGTTTAGGGTTTTAGGGTTTCGGGTTTGGGCTGACACTAAGAGCCCAGCTGCAAAAAGGGTTTCAGTGTTTTGGGTTTAGAGTTTTGGGTTGTGGGTTTTGGGGTTTCAAGTTTCGGGTTGGGGCTTTGACGACTGCCGTAGCCCAAAGCCCCAACCAGAAACCCTACAGCGATTCCTTTGACCTTAATCGAGGAATTTCCCGGGTTTTCTAGGGTTTCTTTTTTGATTAGGCCACGCTAGTTAAGGCAGAAGGATTGATTTTCAGGGGGGCCTTCATATGATGTTTGAAGTTATGTTCGCCCTAAGCCCTAAACCTTAAGCCCTAACCCTCAGCGCTGACTTGCGGGTTATTGGGCTCTCAGGAGAAACGGGAGTTTCAGAACCCAATTATAAGTTGGAGAGAAATAGAGAGAAGCGAGATACGGATTTTAAAGGATCCTCAAGTTTTTTGGAATCCGAAAAACCAGGATCTCCCTTCAGTATAAGGCAACTGTAGTTGTCAGCATGCAAGCCCCAGGTCCTTCTTCTAACCTGAGCCGTGAAGGATACGAGGGCCTTCACCCTAAACTTTATAGCTTAAAGCCTAAAGCCTGAAACATGCTAAACTGAACAGAAACCCTGACTGATAATTATAGAACGCCTTGGTGGAAACCTTTTTAGAACCCCTGAAAGTTCACCTTAAACCTAGGTGACTCCGTGCTCTCCATTCGTTGGGGGCTTGTATGACTTCAACAAGTCAGGGGGGTTTAAGGTTTAGGGTTTTTTAGGGTTAACGGCTTAGGCCCGATGGTTTCCTTTGTAATATGGAACAGGATAAGGAATTACTAGCCCCACCAATCATCTCACGATGCTCCAGAGACATAGCCATAGCACTTATCATAGAGATTCAAGGAGTCATTTATGTTGAGCCAAAACGCAGCGGCTATTTCTTGGGGTTCCTTGTTGTAACTATGCTATAGTGTACCCAGCAACACACGAGCAAAATCCCCGGTCTAATCTAAATCGTAAACCCTTTAAAGGCCCCTATATAAGGTGACCGCTACCCCATGGACGAGCCTTGGCCTCAGAGCGGCGTCGAGCTCTCCCGGGTTTCTTGAGTTAGGGGTTTAGGGCTTCAGAGAGACCTCGTTAAAAAGGGTTTAGGCATTTAGGGTTTACGGGTTTAGGGTTTAGAGTTTCGGGCTTTCAGGGTTTAGGTTTAGGGCTTTGGGGTTTAGAGTTCTTGGGTTTAGGGGTTTATGGTTTAGTTTAGTTTCAGGGTTTAGGCAGAAACCTGTTGCACTGGGCCCAACAGCTGAAAAGCAATTCCTGGACCGAACTTCTGTAAGGAAATCTTAATCTAGCTTCCTGAGTAGTACCCTTTGGCCCTTTCTGTTTTAGGGTCCCCTTATTCAAATCGAATGGCAGCAAAAAGGTACCCTGATTACAAAGGGGCTGCTCAGAAACCTGGCAATAAGTAGCCCGAGAAGAAGCAGGTTCTTTAGGGTCCAGTTTTAACCCTTAGACAAAAACCTGCAAACTCCAAATCCTCCAAAAAAGCTTCAAACAGAAACTACAGGGTTCAGGGCGGATTTGGGTTTCAGAACAGAAATTTCGGATTTCTCTTTGTTCGCTCGCGTGTCTCGCGGGCTTTTCTGGAAAGTACGGTGCTGGTAACGATAGGCGTTTGTCATGGACAGGAACGGTGGTCATGTCAGCAGTATTGCTGAGAACTGTAGCGATAACAGCAGCAGTAGCATATACAGTCGAACAACTACAACAAAATGCCAAGCCCTACAGGTAAGGCCTAAACCGTGAGCCCGAAACCAAAAAGTGAGCCCCAAACCCCATGCCCTAAACAGTTAGCCTGAATCCCAAAACGCTGGACCAAGAGCCCTGAACGCAAGACCCCAATCCGTACTACTCAGAAGTCCATACCGGTCCTACCAAGAACCCGCCGTTTTGTAGGGCAGCTAAGGGTTTGTAATTTACAAAAAGAGCATCATAGAAAGGGGCCTCAACCATAGAACTCGACTATCATGATAGGGTTCAGTAATACGGCCCCTTTGAAGGAACCCTTTATAGAATCGCTTATACTCCCTTTGAAGGAGTCCCTTCTACAAACCCCTGTAGTCCCTTTAACGAAGCCCGAAGTCAGGGTTCGGGTGGTAGGCGGGCTCACGAGTACCTCACAAGCTCGCCGGCAGCGGCGCAGCACAAGGCCTGTTTGGGGCTCTACTACTACTGCTGCTGTTACTACTACTACTACTACTACTACTACTACTACTACTACTACTACTACTACAACTGCTACTACCACTACTACTACTACTACTACTACTACTACTACTACTACTGCTACTACCACTACTACTACTACTACTACTACTACTACTACTACTACTACTACTACTACTACTACTACTACTATTACTACTACTACTACTTCTACTACTACTACTACTACTACTACTACTACTACTACTACTACTACTACGACTACTACTAGTATTCACGGCTTTCGCTAGAGGTGTTGCAATAAGGGTTTGTTGATGGGCTTTGAAGCAGGTTGTCTGGACATTCTCTTCGGCTCCTACGTGGGTTCAGTGTAGTGTTCTTGGAATTAGGGTTACCGTTTACTCGGCGGCCTTTATGTGAAGAGCTTGTTTGGTATCAAGTACTTACTTGAGAACCCTTGCTTTCCGAAGTCCAAGTGGGGAATTGGGGCTCAGGGCACTACGCTGTTTGGGGTAGGGGGGCGGGGTTTCAGGGTTTCGTTTTTTCTGTTCGTCTTCTACCCGAAAGCTTCTAGGTACGGGTTGAGCGACTTGGGTTTCGTGCTGATAGGCGGTGTAGGGTTTCAAGTCTTACAGTTCACTCGCTGTTTAGGGTTGTGCCTGAACGAAGAGAAGGCTCAGGTTGTTCGTTAAGGATGCTGCGAGAGTCAATGCGCCAAATGTCCTTCGTAGGAGTTTGGCTTCAGTGCTTGTGTGCACAGAGCCGTGAATGCTCGGCGGTTAGGGGGTTTGGGGTTTGCTGATTCGGGTTTGGGTTCAGGGTTGACTCTGGCAGCAAAAGAGATTAGGGTTTGAGGGTTCATGATGGCTAATGTCTGGTTATAGGGTTCATTAGGGATTGGGGGTCTCAGGAGCCCCACATTTCTTAGTTTCGCCACATGTTTTAAATCATAGTATGAAGCCCCGTACTGATGGCTTAAAGTACTGCGGGGGGGGGGGGGGGGGGTATTGGTATGTATTGGTCTCTCACTTGCCGCTAGAACAAACCATGCGCGCCTCTGCTGAGCATCACGGACAGCCCGACTGCCCCTTTCTGCCTGGATTCAGGGCATCGCCCCCCGAGCGTAAACACAGCAGCTTCTATGTAGCCAGTGAGAGACATCAATGTACACATGCATTCTGTCTTGTACGAGCTTCACATGTTCACTGTTCTTGGTGGTAGGATCCTTGCATCGTTCCACTATGTCACAGGCTACACGGCTACACTTAAAGTCCAGTACACAGTACATGCGGATCATTGCGGATCCTTTTTGGAGGATCCCCGCCGTCATGTGCCTAGCTCTGACAACTCCAGAAGCCCGTTGGTGAAAAACGTTGGGCAGAGCACTGCAACGGCTCACAATGGCAATGTCCATCGGTTCATCTGTACATGCACCCGTATAGCCAATTGGTGAGGAAAGTTGGGCAGAGCACAGCAACGGCTCACAATGGCAATGTCCGCCGACTCATGTGTGCATGCACCCATTTAGCCAATTGCCAATTGGTGGGAAACATTGGGCCGAGCACACAATGGCGGTGTCCATCGATTCATGTGTGCATGCACCCACACGTATACACATACAATGCATCGAGGCATCTCATGTTTATTGCTGTTCCTTCTTGCTGAGTTTTTTGAACTCCTGATGGACCTTGTGGCTGGTCTCAAGATATATCCATGCGCACTTCTAGAAACCATGCGGCAGACGACTGGTAAACCGAACACGCTGCAACACGCGATGCCCCCGACCCAACTCGGACGTTCGTATGCGTCTTTCTTAGTTTTTTCTGGCTTTCCGGGATGAGTGCCGGGAGGTCTCAACAATCTTGCATTGCGGCTGAACACTGTTGTTGAAACAGTCACAAGGATCTGGCCTTAAACAGATTTTGATTGGCTCTGATTTGCAATGGCCCTTGCCCCAACTCTTCGCTGCAGCATCGAGGTATTTTGTAAGCTAAGCAAGAATCAGCCATTCATACGTTGACACGAAGTGACAGGCGTTGTCCGTATGGGAATCTAAGCCGGGGTCTCAGCAATGCTGCCTTTTGCTCGCCCGACAGAGCCTGGCGGTTTGGGTAAGACGGTACTTGTATCGGCGGGCAGCGAACTTCACGATTGGCAGCTTGCAGTTCATCTGGCACAGAATGCACCAAGAAGTGGGAACGAGAAAACTTTCCGGGAAGCGATCGTTGCTTGCCGAAGGGCCCGACAGTGACAGGCAGCGCAAACCTCGCAAAAACGACAGCTTCAACGCCGCGATGATGGAGTGCGGACGTTTGTTCGAGTGGCAGCAGTCGCTGGCACTGTTGCTGCAAATGGAAACATTCCAGTTTCAGCCAGATGTAGGCAGCTACAATGCTTGCATCAGTGCCTGTGAGATATGTGGCGAGTGGCAGGTGGCACTGCGCTTGCTGTCACAGATGCCTGCAGCTGGGGTTGTCCCGGATCGGAGCAGTTTCAATGGTTGCATCAGTGCCTGTACGCAAGCTGGCGAGTTGCAGATGGTACTGTACTTGCTGTCGCTGATGCCGGCAGCCGGCTTTGTCCGGGATCAGATCAGTTTCAATGCAGGAATCCGGGCCTGTGAGAAAGCTGGCGAGTGGAGATCGACACTGTATTTGCTGTCGCTGATGCCTGCAGCCGGCGTTGTCCCGGACCCGACCCTTGTCAAAGCAGGCGTCCGTGCCTGTGAGAAAGTGGACGAGTGGTATATGACACTGTACTTGCTGTCGCTGATGCCGGCAGCCAAGGTTGTCCCGGACCGGTCCAGTTTCAATGCAGGCATCAGTGCTTGTAAGAAAGCTGGCGCGTGGCAGATGGCACTGCTTTTGGTGTCACAGATGCCGGCAACTGGTGTTTCCAAGAAGAAGGTTCGTCGAGCTCGTCGGTACAGTTTCAACGCTGGCATCAGTGCCTGCGAGAAATCTGGGGAGTGGCAGATGACACTGTACTTGCTGTCGCTGATGTCAGCAGAAAAGGTTGTCCCGGATCAGTTCAGTTTCAATGCAGGCATCCGTGCCTGTAAGAAAGCTGGCTCGTGGCAGATGACACTGTACTTGCTGTCGCTGATGCCGGCACCCGGGGTCGTCCCGGGTGCGGCCAGTTTCAATGCAGGCATCAGTGCCTGTATGAAAGCTGGTGCATGGCAGGTGGCTTTGCATTTGGTTGCACAGATGCAGGCAACTGGTGTTTCCAAGAAGAAGGTTCGTCGAGCTCGTCGGTACAGTTTCAATGCTCGCATCAGTGCCTGCGAGAAATCTGGGGAGTGGCAGATGACCCTGTACTTGCTGTCGCTGATGTCGGCAGAGAAGGTTGTCCCGGATCAGTTCAGTTTCAATGCAGGCATCCGTGCCTGTAAGAAAGCTGGCGCATGGCAGATGACATTGTACTTGCTGTCGCTGATGCCGGCAGCCGGGGTTGTCTCGAAAACAAGCAGTTTTCAAGCCGGCATTAGTGCCTGTAAGAAAGCTGGCGCGTGGCAGATGGCACTGCTTTTGCTGTCACAGATGCCGGCAGCTGGTTTTTCCAAGAAGGAGGTTCGTCGAGTTCGTCGGTCCGTGTTCCCTGGTTGCCTCAGTGCCTGTGAGATATGTGGCGAGTGGCAGATGGCACTGCACTTGCTGTCACAGATGCCGGCAGATGCGGTTGTCCCGGATCGGAGCAGTTTCAATGCTTGCATCAGTGCCTGTGAGATATGTGGCGAGTGGCAGATGGCACTGCGCTTGCTGTCACAGATGCCTGCAGCTGGGGTTGTCCCGGATCGGAGCAGTTTCAATGGTTGCATCAGTGCCTGTGAGAAAGGTGGCGAGTGGCAGATGGCACTGTACCTGCTGTCACAGATGCCGTCGGCCGGAATCGTGCCGAATGAGATCAGTTTCCGTGCTGGCATCAAATCCTGTGGCGCAGCCCGTATCTGGGAGCTGGCCTTGTACCTATTTGTCTCGATAAGAGGGAACCAGCTACAGCCAAATGTAGCTTCGTACGGGCAAGCCATAGATGCAGCTTTGCCCGAGGCGGTCAGTTTCCAGCTTTTTGATCAAGCCATGCAAGACAAGACATGGCCAGACATGTTGCACGAAGGTGGAGCTTTGCTTGATCTGCGTGACCACTCCTGTGGTTCAGCGATGCTTGCAGTGACGTGGTGGCTCGCGGAGGTCGTCGCGCAGCAGCTCGTCAGAATGCCGAGACATGCATCGGTATTGTTCGAGATTATCACAGGCTGGGATAAAAAATCCCGCTTGCCCGGGCAAGCCACTGGCTTGGAGCTCCAGGTTTCGGTCCAGCGACTCTTGGATGCACGTGCTATCCCGCACAAGATTCATCCTCGGAATCGTGGCGTTTTACTGCTGGATCTTGGAGGAATCGACCCAGGGCAGTTTCGTGCACTGTACCCATCCTCAGCGACATCACCGAGACAGTGATCGAAATCTGGGTGCGGGCAGAGCTTCCTACAGGTCGTGAGTACGATGAGTTCTCGGGTTATCAAGCGGAGCAAGAGAGCTTTAAACGGATGCAGGTAGAGCGGAAGCAAGCCATCGCCTGCTGTCAAAAACTCTGGAAATTGCAGGCATCATAGGGCTGTATGGCGTTCTGGGGGGATTCACTCGTCGGAACCCGAAATCCTGACCCCACCTATTCTGACGAAGTAGGGTTGACAGATCCGGGTAGCCTCGGGGGATGGCCTTGAGGTGCTAGCTGGCCCCAGTTCCAAACTCCGGGTGCAGTTTTTGTTTGTCTCGGTGTATCCCTGCTTGTTCGTTTGAGTGCTTCTCCGCGTTCGCTCTAGGTGCGTCTCCGTCACTCTCTCTACTCTAGCTCTGTCCATTTATCCAGCTATCTCTGTCCATTTCTGTTTGTATCTTTCCATGTATTTGCTTATCTGCCTACCTATTTGATTATCTAGCCTTTTGGCGCTCCACCTATACACTTTCGACCTGTTTGTTTCACATCTGGAGGACATGCAAGCCTGCTTGTTCGAACCCGTCCATGCAGTACTGCCTGAAACTGCAGGGGCGCCTTTGGGCCGAAGTGTTTGAAGTACGGCTTGTGGTCTAGTCATAGGCCCCAAAGTAGTTCCTCTTCCTGTCATATGCCCGGGCGTCATTACGGCCTTGGCTTTACACAATGAGCTTTCAGGGTTGAGACTTGATGGTCGAGATCCCCAACTTAGCAGTAGAGTACCTAAGGTCTAACCTTTTTGCGATACTATAGCCATCATGTAACCCTGCAGGGGAACCTTCAGTTACTGGACCAGCAAGCTCAGCCGCATTTGTGGCGTTTAGGAACCGAGCGCCTGCCCTCGAGAGGCCTGTCGCAGGGCTTGATCTTTTCTGCTAGGTGCTCTCCGAGTTCAAGCCACGCAATGAGGGCGAGCCAGACTACTCCTCTTTGGTCGCTCTGGCGTACTTCGGGCTTACGGTTTAGGGTCATTTTTAGTCACTGTGTAGGGTTTTCGACATTTGGACGCTAGGATTTATCTTGAGCCTTCTTGAGAATACCGCGACGCTTCAAGAAGCGGAGCAATTCCGAGTCTGAGAAGTTATTTGAATGCAGGGTTGTGGAGGTGAGTGTCAGACGGCTAGTATACGGGCCTGAACAGACGAGGGATTTGGTATAGTGTGTTCGAAGCATAACTAACCAGGAACCCTAAGGAACGCTATATGATGCCCTGAGTGCGGGCAGCTCTAGGGGATTGGGCAGTGTTTTGGTGAATAGCGTAAAGTCGTGCCATGGTCTTTCCAACCAGGTTCTAATGTTTTTGGATTTTGGGGTTTAGGGTTTAGTGTTTGCATCCCTCGTCAAATGAAGAAGGCCCTGCTGCTGAGGAGTGTTCGGTGGCACACAGTCCAAGCCCATGCTGAAAAGGGTTTAGGGCTTAGGGTTGTAGGTCTCTGCAGCGGTGCAGACCGTGCACAGCGCCTGGATTTGACATGCTGCCGAACATTGAAACCCTAAACCCCTAAGCCCTAAACCCTAGACCCCTAAACCCCTAAGCCCTAAACCCCTAAGCCCCCTAAGCCTTAAATCCTGGTCTGTCCCAGTGTTTCACTCGCCTACCCCCTCAGGGATTCTGCAGGTGGAGAAAGGCATTCAAAAAAAAAACAAAAAACCTATACCTGAAAGGCCCAGGACTCGGATGTTCTCGAACAAGATCGCTCGCCGAAGATCGTCCTAGCAGAGTCCGTATGGAAAAGGAACCCACGTAGTACAGGGACCTTAATAATTGTCTAGACTATTTTGGGTTTCCTTATTATAGTATCAAAAATTGTATAATACAGATTCGCCCAAAACCTTGTTCTAAGCATTAAGTTTTTCCGGCCCCTGTAAGCCTTTAGGCTCACTAGTAGGGTTTAGGATAGGCCCGACTCTCAAGGCATCAACTCCGTAAATCCCGTACTCTTAACAACTCGCAGCTCTCTGCGGGTGAAGGACCTAAGTTTGGGAGGCAAAACACATTAACACAACTCCTACCTCTTAATACGTTGCCGTTAATCACCGTTAACCCAGTTCCCGAAGCCTTAAATTCTAATTTTTGAGGGCTAATTACGCCCTAGATCTCGTATGTTATGCTCTACCATTACCCCAGAAGCTCGACCCCAGACCCTGTTCCCTAAAACGAACAAACTAATGCTATGTAAACCATAGGTCTGCGGACTGTGTGGGTGCTTCTTCATGCAAGGTCTAGTCTTTATGTCGAGGATCCTACTATGAAACGTTATGTGTTGGGGTCCCTGGTTTCTCCCCTAAAACCCTAAACCATCCCAAACCCCCAAACCCTAAACCATCCTAACCCCCAAACCACCACACCCCTAAACCCCTAGCCCCCAAACCCCTAAACCCCCAAACCCCTAAACCCCCAAACCCCTAAACCCCTACCTGAACCCCCAAACCCCTAAACCTCAAACCAGATCACTTCACTGGTGAAGAAAGCTCGGCAGGCCGGGGTCCTCAGCTGCATGGGTCTCGGGTTTGGACCTAGGTTTTTGGGGGTTTTGGGGGTTTAGGGGGTTTAGGGTTTGGAGTCGGAGTTCAGGATTTTTGGAAGTCAGTGTCGAAGGTTAGGGCGGTTCGGGTTGAGTGTTTCGGCGGGCGGGAGGTGTGGGGGTAAGGGCTTAGTGTGTAGTAGTAGTAGTAGTAGTAGTAGTAGTAGTAGTAGTAGTAGTAGTAGTAGTAGTAGTAGTAGTAGCAGTAGTAGTAGTAGTAGTAGTAGTAGTAGTAGTAGTAGTAGTAGTAGTAGTAGTAGTAGTAGTAGTAGTAGTAGTAGTAGTAGTAGTAGTAGTAGTAGTAGTAGTAGTAGTAGTGGTAGTGGTAGTGGTAGTTGGTAGTGGTAGTGGTAGTGTAGTAGTAGTAGTAGTAGTAGTAGTAGTAGTAGTAGTGGTAGTGGTAGTGGTAGTAGTAGTAGTGGTAGTAGTAGTAGTAGTAGTAGTAGTGGTAGTGGTAGTGGTAGTGGTTAGTGGTAGTGGTAGTGGTAGTGGTAGTGGTAGTGGTAGTAGTAGTAGTAGGAGTAGGAGTAGGAGTAGGAGTAGGAGTAGTAGCAGTAGTCGTCGTCGTCGTCGTTGTAGTAGTAGTAGTAGTACTACTACTACTACTACTACTACTACTACTACTACTAGTATGAGGAGGAGTGGAAAGAGCGAGTACTACTACTACTACTACTACTACTACTACTACTACTACTACTACTACTACTACTACTACTACTACTACTACTACTACTACTACTACTACTACTACTACTACTACTACTACTACTACTATTAGCCGTCCTTAGAACCAGAATAAATATAATGTTCTTATTAATCCCCTGGAATTTCATTATAAGAAGAAAATCAGTATTCCTGAGAGCAGTAAAGTACTACTACGACATCTCCTCCTCCTCCTCCTCCTCCTGCTCCTGCTCCTGCTTCTGCTCCTGCTGCTGCTGCTCCCGCTGCTCCTGCTGCTGCTACTGGGGCTGCCTCTGCCACCGCCACGACCATGGCCAATGCTCCTGCTACTGCGACGACAAAGACGGTGCTGCTGCCCCTGCTGCCCCTTCCTGAAAAACCATCGATTCCCACATAGACGCAGAGCTCGAGAGACAGTAGTAGTTCTTCTTCTTCTTCTTCTTCTACGGTTGCTGTTTTCGTTTCCGTGAGAGCTAAACTCCGAGACCGTGTCTGCGGGTCCGCCTTGGCGCAGCCACCCCGCAGGAGCAGGCCTTGTGCAGGACTTGGGGTTTAATCAGTAAGTAGTGCCCTGGGGATTGCGGTTAGGGGCTTAGAGCTCATGAGGCGTAAGGGTTGAGGTGCTAGGGGCTTCGGGTGCTTGAGGGTTGAGGTGTTCAGATTCGCGGGGCTTAGGATTTCGGGGTCTTGGGCGCAGCGGAGATTCCAAAGCGGTTTCTATTCGGCTTCGAGTTTTTCGATATTTCAGGTTTTGGCTATCTTGGCCCTCAGTGAGAGTCGAAGCCTCTACATCTTAAAGCCCGGTGAACTGAACAATTATTATTTATCGCAGAGTGACTGTCGTACAGTCCACTGACCCCTGAGGCAGCACTAGCAAGCTGATAGCTGGCAGCTGGCATGATTGTACTTGCAGGTTACTGTTGGGGCTGTCTTGACAGTGTTCTCAGGCTCATGCTTCTGCTGATCTTTTGGAATTTTGTTTGATCGTTCTTTTCTTGGCTTCTCTTATTAATTCTACGACTATAACTACGGAAATTGTTGAGAAAAAGCAAGGAATCGCCACAGTTTGACTCCAGGTCTTACATGGGTGGTTGTCAAAATTATGGGCCCTTTTTGAGTCCTTATTATAATACGGCACCGAATTTTTAGGGTACCCAAAAAAAGGGACCCGAATTTTGACAACCACCCACATGTCTCCAGGAGGGCGAGGGTTTTCTTTCGAGTTTCGAAAGCAGTTCTAGGGCGAGTTTTGTCGTAAAGAAGAAGCGGGGTGGGGTTTCGGAGTTATATAAGTAGGGATTTGTGGTTCTCGGCCTCATTTTTGGGGGTTGAGGGTTTGGGGATGTTTGTGGCCTAGACACCGTACACCCTAGGTTGAGTTTCTCACATATGATGCAGGCGGCCGGGCGGCTGTGCCTGACGCCCAGTCTTCGCGCCCATGCATGCAGCTGTGAATGCTGTTTTGCAGCCGTCTTAGAGCGTATTTTGGCCGTGCAAGGGTTGCAGAAGGGTTCACCTTCAACTGAATGCATGTCGTAGAGAAACAAGAGATCACAAGAACCAGAGCGAACACACACAATCGAGAAGTGTGCGACGCGTTTTTGCTGAACTTGTGAACTCCTAAACCCTAAACCTTAGACATTATCGAACTAGGTCTTGGGTCCTATGTTTTGAGTCCTCCTTGTCTGTGTGGGTCGTAGGATCGGTTGATGTTGGGTGAGTCTGCTGTCACGTCGAGTCGCACTGATGGGTGATAACTGTTTGTGGCTTACGGAAGACTCTGAAGTGACAGTGTTGAGCTTGCAATGTCCTGCTCTTGTGCAACCGTCGAACCTAAGTCCTTTCAAGACCTTGCTGGTTATGCCGAGTGTGAATTAAAATAAACCGACTGTCCAAGCGGTCGCTTGGAGGGCAGAGCTAGCGCAAGACTCGGTGGCATCTGCGGCGGAGGCAAACCATGAAAAGCAAACTGAGGCATGGCCCTAGTTTGGAGCAGCTGAGAGCCTTCAGAGGCATTGGAGTTTCGGTGGGATTTGCGAGTGTTATGAATTGAGGTTCAGGGTCTAGGGTTTAGGGTTGGATGGGCTTCTTCCTCTGCCTTTTTGGGTTTGGCGGTTCTATGACGGTTACTAGAACTAAGTGTTCCATGAGAGTTTCTCTAAGGGCTCTATAGGATGTAACGGCTTGGCTTTTGCCGAATTTAAGGCCTACCCAGAGACTCCACCACCTTGTACTTTAAGGAGCAGTATACCCCAAATCATAACAAGAATGCCACTATATCCACAGGCAAGGATTCTGTGTTAATTCACAATAAGACTGCCACTGCAACTTAAGGTTTTGGAGTTGCAGGGTAGATGTTTTTTTTCTAGGATCTCTTGGTTTAGGGCTTTAGGGACCTCAGGTGTTGGCAGCCTTGGGGAGCCCACCATAGAAGATTGAATAATTGCAAATATCATTCCTAAGGCCTGCTTAGTAGAACTAAAGCACAATGCACCACGAAGCCCTAATCCTTTTTTTTGAGGGCCTTCTATGGGTTGTTTGCGTCCAGAATTTGGATTTTGGGTTTCATGATCTCGGCTTCAGCTTAGGGTTAAGTTCAGCGTGGGGCTCAGAGTTTGCTACAATCTAGGGTTTAGGGTTAGGATTCGGGTTTAGGGTTTAGGCTTACAGTAGGGTTTAGGGTTAGTTAAGTGCTGTGTGTAGGTCAGTTTAAGGCTCTGAGGTGAGCTTTAACGTTTGATCCATGGGTCAGTCCTGAATCTGCCCTTCAACCAGGAACCCGTAAACCCTAAACCCTAATCCCTAAGTTTGCAAAGCCAAGCTTCAGCCTACGGCGAACATACAGTCAACCATGTGTAATGACACATTGAACTTTCATTCTCCAGTCTCTCTACAGCCCCCGCCTGGTATTGCCGAGTGTGAGCGTCAACAAATCCCTAACTCGTCCCCCACCGCAGAGCACCACTTCGGGACTAAGTAGGTTGGGTTGCTCTATTGCAGGCCTCCCCAAACCCCAAACCAAACCCTAAACCGTCACTAGGATCCCTGTGAAACCCTGATGACCCTTTCTGAATTTCTGGTCTGATTTTCTGAGCCCCCGTATGAACCCTAGTCATGAGTGGCAGATCGCTTCCCCATGGACGAGCGTGCATGGGAGTCTGCCTCTGAGGTTGTATCCTGGGAACAGAGGTTAAGGGTTTAGCGTGCTCCGAGAATCAAGGTATTTGTAAATTATACTTGGAATCCTAATGACCAGATAGAAGCCCCCACAGCTAAATATTCAGGAGATTACTGGGAATATGCAGGAGCAGTGGTCACCGGGTATTTTCCTTGAGGTGATGCCATTATGTGACTCTGTGACTATTAACTAACACAATATGTACAGCTACTTTGAGGTCGTGTTTTTGCTGCGTTGGTTTGTGGCCTTTCGTGTGTGTTTTTTTGCATTTATCACGGCGAGCGGGGTTCGGGTTCAGGGATTCTGTTCCGGGGTCGCCGTGCTTCTGTAATTCCAGAAATCCTAACGCCCACATGACAAAGCTTAAACTTAACCTCACGCCCTTATCCTCAAATCTTAGCCCTAAACCCTGAACCCCAGGCCCTTCACTGCCTCAACTGAAAACCCCTCTCTCGCAGATACATCTGCACCTTCTATCCTCACCTGGCATGGTGCCAAACTTACCGGGCATTATTCAAATTTTACCGGCATTATTCAAATTTTACCGAACCATGTTCAAAAGCTGCGTTTGCACAATGCCCGGGAAATCTTGTGCACTGCCCGTTCATTGGGTGGCCGCCGTTGTTCTGGCCAACAGTTGTCCTTAAACCCTCAACCGCCGCGCTGCTTGCGGAGCCACAATGAATCAACCACAGCTCGAAAATCTCAGGTATCTGTTGAATGCCAATGCGTCCGCCCAGGAGGCACGAGAAGTGCACCCAAAGTGGCACACGACTCCAAGAGAAATACTGAGTCCTATAGCGTATACCATCCGTATACCGTACACTTTAAAGAGCAAGCCCCTAATCAGAAACTACCAAACCCGAAGCCCTACATATAGCCTCCAACCCAGAAACGGTGATAACTTGAGGTGGTAAACCCTAAACGTGATTCGGCACTCGGAACATGTTTGGAAGTGTTTCACTTCAATCGACCCAGCACCAGTAACCTCGCCTGGCTTGTCCGAGTGTGAGCGCGGAAACCTAAGGTGTAGGGTTCGGGCTTTCGGCTTGAGGGTTTAGGATCTATGGGGTTCAGCTTCATAATGTAGGAACCTGATCGCCCTATAACGCCAAAATAGTAGGATTTATATGAAAGGCCCAAGGTTTCCTAATCCGGTTCCTACATTACCACCTACAAATCTTAAACCCTTAGCCCCAAACCCTGAACCCCTAGACCTAAACCCCTAAACCCTAAACCCCTAAACACAAGCTGCTTTTTGAAGCTCGGGGTGTCGGAACTCAACGGAGCCGTCCTAGCCTTCGGGCTGAGGTTCCCGCGAACCGTGGGTTCTGGGTATAGACGACTAACTACCGATATGGGACTTTCCGAATATAGGGAACCCTGATATAATGCCCTAAATAGTAGGATCCTTATTATAAGGACCCCCAAATAAGGTACCCTAATTTTCGGAAACTCCGATATCATCCCTCCGGTTGATTGTTACCAGGACCCTCCTTGTACCCTCAAATAGGGGTATATGGTCCCAAATAAGGGGCATTTAGGGTCTAATAGAGGGTAGATGGAGGGTCTAGGTATTCTTTTCTGAAGAATATTATGCCCAGAACCATGTTCGACTTACAAAGGCCCCATGTTATGACACTTTCGGAGCCCACATTTGTCCACGGCTCCCTCAACGCTAGACCCCACGTAATTAATCCGGAAACCGTCCTCCAGGTAGTGCAGGAGTAGGTGCAGGCTGGCTTTAGCCTAAACCCTCAACTTAATGCGATGGGGCCACGGACAAGAAGCACAGTGATAAGGAGGACGACCAATGTGCTTCTCGCATTGTAAGCAACCCTATGGTGAAGCTCGTTGAGAGTTGCGTGGAACGGTGGAACGTTCATTAGCCCCAGTACGTTCCTGATACAGCCCCAACCGAATCCAACGCAATTCTACCGGCATGAGAGATTCCTTTTACGGTCGTATATCTTCTGGGGTTGCATGTGCGATTTGATTATCCGAGTGTGAGCACCCAAACCGAATCTTACACCGCCAGGTCGTCATAACTGACTTCAAACCTCGGAGATATGACGACGAAGACTACTCTGCACCAGCCGGGCTCTTGTCGGCGCTTTGAAGAAACCCTTTTGCGAGGCCAAAGGGCTTGTTTACCCATAGGCTCCATAGAAAATCCTTTTTGGAATTACCCTCTAGGGATCTAAATATGAACCACAAAAAGGAACTACTATGGAGCCTCTAGGCACCTAGGCACTTGCTGTAGCATGTTTTTGTCAGTGTACAATCAGGTATTCGGGTTCAGGGGCAAGGGTCCCAGAGAACCCATTTACAATTACACCTAGTGCAAGGGTCACCAAAGTTTAAGGGGCTCAAAATTATGTTTTCAGCTATTCTTCGCAGGCCAGAACATCCTCCGCCAATCCAGGGTTTTTTTGTAGGGCTTGATGCATGCCAAACCTTTGTCTTCTCTACTCATTTCCATGAAAGATGCGAAACCCCTTATAAGCGGTGTATAAGCCTCTTATGATTCTCTAGATTTACGACAGGGTTTTCGTGGTGCGTAGGGCGTAGTTTGAAAGCTAGGGCCAGGGTTGAGAGCCAGGGCCTAGGGTTTACGGTGTGGACCTTACGGTTTTGTTGGACTCCCAGAGGCAAAAAAGCCTTAAACCCCAAGCGCCCAAAGCCTCAACCCCAAAGCTCTTCCATGACTCGCCGCGCGAAGTTCAAGGCTCAAAATCCAAACATGGGGTCTGCGAATGATTGAAACTGTTGTAAACACTGTTTAGGCTTTTGTATATGCGCCCAGAAGACCCTACAAATCCGTCTAACCCTGCAAAGACTCAACGCATCTCCTACCCTGAGCAACCTGAAAGGACACAGCTTTCTGGTACGAAGTTTTGGGGGCACTTAAGGCTACAAGTGCCTGCAGCCCAGCACCAAACGCTGAGGGTTCATAAGGAAAGTCAAACAGCACGGGACCCCGCTAGAACCTAAACCGTCGCATCGTTTCTATAAAGGCCCCCCCCAACATGAAGCACCTCAACTTCAGCCACGCTCCTGAATCTAAACCCTCAGCCCTAGACCCCTAACCCTAAACCCTACACCCCACCCCTACACCTCAAAACCCCAAAACCCTAAACCTTTGAGGCTTAGAGCCCTAGGCACACAGTGCTAGAACTCCGAAGGTTCAGCGAAATTCAAAAGCCCTAAGCCGCGGTTTGTAAATCCTAGACCCCTAGACCCTCATCCGTTGGTCCATGGGGCCTTCACTGGCTTCATGTCTGCACCCTTCACGGCTTCGGAGTGGCGCCGCTGTGCCGCCAGCACCTTGTCGGAGAGCAGTTGGTGTTAGGGTTTAGGGTTTAGGGTTTAGGGTTTAGGGACACCAAACTGCCTCGAAGCCCAAACCCAAACCCAGGCCGCGAAGCCCAAAACCCTCATCAACCCTATGCCGATGCTTAGGAAAGATTCCTGCATTTAGAATTTAAAGGAGGGGTGTTGGAGGCTTTACTTGGAAGGGCACGGGACTTCGTAAGGTTTTTTTAAGTAGGGTTATAAGTACCCTAGATAGAGTTACCACAATTATAACCCTACTTATAACCTACTTACTTAGTCCCCTGCCCCTCCAAGTACCGGGACTGCGGAGGTTTCGGGTTCGGTTCTACAGCGCCCAGACGGACGCGGCCAGCTTTCGCTCAGGCAGTGGGGCGTTTGTGGTCGCCTTGGCAGCCTCCGAGGAGAATGAAAGCCAGATGTCTAGGGTTTAGGGTTTAGGGGGTTAGATGGGTAGTTGTCAAAATTAGGGTCCCTAATATAGTGCGGCACCTATCCTTTAGGGTACCCCAAAAGGGACCCTAATTTTAACAACCACCCAGATGTCTAAGATTTGTGAGGCTTGGTTAGGGTTTCCGAATTTTGGAGATCAGGCCGGAGGGTTACGGCTGTAGGGTTTCGGATTTAGGCTTTGGGATGACGGTTTGCGGTTTAGTGTTTCGTGGTTCAGGTTCTCACTGACCAACCTGCTGATCAGCTAGGAACCCAGAGAACCCAATAGCACTTAATTGAGGATTACATCTTAAATCATAGTATGAAGTCCCTATAATTTAAGGTATATCCCTTGGTTAAGGGCTATTGGGTTCTCTGGGAAGGAGCTCGCAAAGTAGGAAAAACAAGTACTTTGAGGGGCAGGGGACTTAGTAAGTAGGTTCTAAGTAGGGTTATAATTGGGGTAACTCCATTTAGGGTACTTATAACTCTACTTATAACCTACTTACTGAGTCCCCTGCCCATCCAAGTAGACCCTAAACCCTAAACCCCATAGACCCCTTTAAGGAGCCTTAAAGATCCCTTTAAGGAGCCCTTTAAGAGCCCTTACTCAGTCCCCTGCCCTTCCAAGTAAGCAACCACCCCCAAGAGCGGCGCCCAGGGGCAGAAACATTGCTCACATGTTGTATGGTTTTTTTTACTAGTACCCCCATAATAAAACCCAATATATACACTCACCAATATTGAAAGGCAGCCCTATCTACACTCACCAGAACAGGTAATTAAAACCCTACTTCACATACCAATGCAAGTACCCAGAGATTCCAATGTCCCTTCATTAAGGAATATTCCTTAAGTTATAGGTATGATTGAAGGAATAATCCTTAATTGAGGAATATTCCTTAAATTATAGTAGGACCCTAATATGATTGAAGGAAGATTCCTTAATTAAGGGATATTGGAGTCCCTGGGTAGCTGGCTAACCACTTAGTTGCCTGACCGAACCAACTATGTAATACGTTTTGTTTCCTTTTACTTCCTATGAATGGATAGCTTTATTGCTATCATTACAATCCCGGAATAAGCTTGACTGTCCATTCGTTATGCACGAAGAAGAAGCTGGCTGACTACAGTAAGTTTCTGATGGGCTGGCTGACGAACTGGGCTGATGGTCTGCCATTTGCTCTTTGCGAAGTCTTTATGCATGTGTTTTTTGTTCGTAATAGGCTAGTTAATGCGGTGGGCTCTTGCCCATGATCCATCTTCTACTGTCGGTTGTTTATTTACGTAAGTTCTTACGGATGATAGTTCTTGACCCCAAAAGCCCGAAAACGCCAAACACCCAGAAGCTGGACCTTTGACGTAGTTGCTCTGGAACCGTAAGCCTTGCAGTAAACCCTAAACGCCTGAGCTGAAGGAGACCGTGGCAGCTGGGCTTTCCGAGAGGGGAGCGCAGGCGCAGTGGTTGTTGGAAGGGGGGTACAATTCCCTTAGGCCTTAGCCCTGAGCCCCCGAACCCTTAGGGTTTAGGGTTCAGGGTGTGCAATAAGGGATTTGAGCTTGGGGGTTTGGATGAAGCACCATCCGCTCAAAGAGCCCTTTTTTAAGACTGAATCCTCAACCTTGGGCCCTGCACCCTGCAGACTCCGAACCACATGCCTCGCCTGGATTGTCCGAGTGTGAGCGCCGAAACCCCGAACACCCTTAAGCAGAACACCGCTTAACTTCAAGTTCGCATCTGCGGTGACTCGAGATGGCGGTTTGGACCCTACCGCGCACTTGCCTGAAACCCGTGTATTTTTTGGGGGTTTTTTGGGGTACTGTAATCCCTATAAGCTCCCAAGGTTAGCCAGCAAGTAATTAGGGCTTAGGGTTTAGGGTTTAGGGTAGGTCGGTACCGATACCGCAAGCCGCATGTCGCCCTCGGTCAAGACGATTGTCGGTCGCAGACGGGCTTGACTTGAGTCCAGTGGCAAAAAAGGGTAGGTGGGTAAGTTCCGTCCATGGCTTAGGTTTGGGAGGCAGGCCTATAAACCCACAGCTCCAGAATGACACGAAGCCTGCAGGGGAAGGGGGTGATCGAGGTCTTGACCACCCCAGCGGCATGGCGTTTTGGAGTTCCGGGCTAACCCTAAACCCCAAACCCTTTGGGGCGACCTCACTTCTTCGGCTTAGGAACTGAGCAGGTAACCTTTCGGGTTTGTATACTTCTACCATAACTTAAGGTTAGGGTCCTCAGCCCCTCAGTCAGTGTCGGATTTGAATGAAGGCCCAAATTTCCGAGCCTCATAAGTTTGTAACCTACACCCCCAATCACTAGACCCCAAAGCCCCAATGTAAGCCCTGACCCCCAAAAAAGGGAAAGTTTCAGGGGGTGTCCTGTTGTAGTCTAAGCAAGCTTGAGGTTCCAAATATCACAACGTAGGTAAGGTTTAGGATTAGGGTTTAGGGTTTGGGGTTTAGGATTACGGTCTAGGGTTTAGGGTTTAGGATTAGGGTCTAGGGTTTGGGGTTTAGGATTAGGGTCTAGGGTTTAGGGTTTAGGGTTAGGGTTTAGGGCTTGGGGTTTAGGATTAGGGTCTAGGGTTTAGGGTTTAGGGTTAGGGTTTAGGGCTTGGGGTTTGCGATTAGGGTCTAGGGTTTAGGGTTTAGGATTGGGGTTTAGGGTTTAACAGTTTTTGTCAGATATCACTCTGGTAGCAGCATGCAGCATTTCCTTCAGCGAAATTCTCAGTATAGCTTAGACACTGCACTATGTGTTTACTTGGAACTTTAGTGGAAGACAGTCCTTAGTTAAGGGGTATTGGAGTCTCTGGCATTATGTCCAAGAGCCCTGAACCCTAGATTCTAAGCGTAGGAGACTCCTCAATCTAAAGAACCCCTGCCGGAACCCTGGCAATTGATTGAAACATCCTGTAAATCCCCAAAAGCCTTAAAGCCCCAACAGCGGGGTCGGAATGATGAAAGTAAGATGGACTGAGATTCCTTTTTTGTTTCACTGTCACATCAAGGCCCTATCCCTTGATGAAAGCCCGTAGCCCCAAACCCTAAGTATAGTCTGCCCGATTGGATTTGCCTAAGCCGTATAGCCTACACCCCCTAGAGTCACTATACTGAAGTCACCCAAACCCACAACACCATAAATCTCAAACCCTATAAACCCCCAGAGCCTACGCCCCATAAAGCCACTAGTACTAAAGCCCCTGAGCCTGTCACGGTTAGAGCATCTTCGTAGTACAGCTTGGCATAGCCCTTAATGTGAACCCCGAATTTAGATTGTTACAGCGTGGGGGCAGTGCCCAACCTATACTAAAGTCCCCTAAACCCGAACACTCTACAGCCTGAAATCTATAATCCCCAGGAGCCCTAAACCCCAGAAAGCCACTATACTAGAGCTGTCCTATCTGCCGCAAAACCCCTACATCCCTTCTTAAAGCCCCCGGGACTGGAAGAGTTAGAATATATCAATACTGTAGCTATATATAGCCCTTCATATGACCCTAATTTCAATGTAGACGGGTACAGTTTGCGGGCAGTACCGAACCTATACTAAAGCCCCCAAGTCCGAAACCCTATAAGCCCTCACCCCTAAATTCCAAACCCTAGACTCTTAGATTCCATAAAGCCAGTATAAGCCCTAAACCCTTACATGAAGCTCCATTTTGAAGCCCCCAAGCCTCATAAAGCCCACAAAATCCCAAACACCCCGAACCCTAGATCCTCAGCCCCTGTAAACCCCAAACCCTAAACCCAGAGACTGCAATATTCCTTAATTAAGGAATATTCCTTATAGTCATATCAGGGATCCTACTTTATTTTGAGGTATATTCCTTCATTAAGTCATGGAGTCTATGGGAACCCCGAAAGTCTTGTTGTGAAGCCCTCAAGCCTGTCATGAAGCCCACAAAATCCCAAACACCCCAAACCCTAGGTAGATTTCCGAAATTATGTCTTGTGTGTTTCCTCTTTCTTCAGGGTACCCTGCAGTCGCAATAGGCCTGGATGCAAAAAAAGTATAATTAGTGGAGCCTCTGGGACCTGAAGCCCTAAACCCTAAACCCCAAACCCTAAACCCTACACCCTAAACCCCCTGTTTTGAAGCCCCCGAGCCTGCCAGACCTAGGACCTCCGCGTGAAACGCACGCTCCGTGGACCCGCGCCCTCCGCGCTGGTACCTGGGCCTTGGAAACCGCGAGCCTTAGGTTTACCCGGTGTATCGGGTATATAGGGTTGTATCGGCTGTATAGGGTCTTGTGTCTTTAGGATTTTAGGGTTTCTGAAATTTGCTAACGCCTAAACCCTGAGGCATTTCGGGTTTTCAATGCTGTTTTTTGTGGAGGCCTAGGCGCTGAGCATGAGCCCTAGCGATTCTCCCACCTGTAGTCTCCATTGTAGTTCCTTTCTTGGGCTACCTAGGATCACGGTTAAACCAACAAAAAGAACTACAGTGGAGACCATAGACATGGACCCGTTTACCCTGAACGCTTATAGGACCCTCTTATGGAAAGAACCCTTATGGTACCCCTAACCCCCTAAACCCTAAACCTACGTATTTCTGCCTAGATCCACGCGAGGCTTTGGAGGGACAAGTTCTTGCCGCCTCACTGAGCGACGGTGCGATCCGACTTTGGGATCTTCGCGCAAAGGCCGTGACTAGGGTTTACTAAGGGTTTAGGGGTTTGGTGGGTAGGGATTAGGGTTTGGGGGCTTGGGTTTCGGGTTTACTCCGCAACAGAGTCTACTATTTGCTTAAGAACCACCAAAAAAAAAATATATTCCTCATGGGGGTAGTATAGGGATTATTATTTTTATTTTTTGGGGGTTTCTTAAGCAAATAGTAGGAGTGGCTTGAGTATCGGTGCTGCGTGTCGGCCTTGGTCAAGATGATTGCAGGTAGTTGTCTGCCTAGACTTGAGTCCAGTAGCAAAGCGGGGAAGATTTGAGCCTTTCGGGTAGTGTGATAGAGCGGCCTGAATGATGCGTAGTACAGGGTTTCACCGGAGATTGTTTTGTTGTATAATTGAACTTCAAGGAATAGTATCAAGTTGCTACCTTTAATCTGTCTGGGGTACTACATCACCGCCTTTTTGATCCCTAAACCCTAAACCCTAAGCAAGCTCAAAAACGAATGTTTCTGGGCTTTTTGATACTGGAGCTTAGTTGGGCATGGAAGAGATTCAAGATTCCTGGTGTCTTCTTGCCCAACGCCCCCCCAGACAACAAACGCTAAGCCCTTAAACCCCAAAGCCCTAAATCCGAGTGAGCGCCGAAAGGCCGAAATCGAATAATGTCAAAGCCTAACATAGGAGCCTTAAAAATTACCTATACTATTTTGGGGGTTCCTTTTTATAATTAGTGTCTAAAGGGCCCCAATACCCTATTCTAAAATATTGAGACCCCTATATGACACCGCTGGCCTCCTCACCGTGCGCAGGGAACGTCGGCAGCAAGAGAATTGAGGCCGCGGCTGGGTTAGGGTTTAGGGTTAGGGTTTTCTTCAAGGCTTACCATGGGGCACGCGCAGAAAGTATAGACAGTATAGGCTTAACTACGGGAAGATCGTGGATAGTTCCGCGTTATCCCACCAAAAAGTAAGTAATGCTTTACGATCCGACTTCTGGATCACTCTTATGTCACGTGTTCCGAGCATCTTTGCCAACGCACGCGAAAACCTTGCTTTCAAAAGCCGCACCATTTACCTCGACCAATGGCCATGCCTTGCTTCAAAGGCATCTTACGGAATTCCTCAAACGAGTTATCGAAAGCACGTATGGGGTTTAGGGTGTAAGGTTCATTTAGTCACAGTCAGCAGAAGCATAAGACGAACCCAAAGGCGCTCGCCTTGCGCCAGAAAGTCCAAAGCCCTTTCATTTATCTGCGATAGCCAAGGTGTTGTAGCTTTTTCCTAAATGTCAACCCCCAAATCGAATGCCTCCGCCGCTTCTCAACTTAGTCGTACTCAGTATTGGAGCAGGTAACCAGTAACCTGTTTTGAGGTACTATACTTATATAGTCCCAAAAGGTAAACCTTCAGTTCCTCAAGGATTCTGGACCGGTAAGCTTCAAAAAGTACCAGTGCCCCTCAACCCCAAGCCCTGTATAGTTCTCCTTGTAGAAACCGTTCAAGTCCCTTTAACGCGCCCTCAGATCTCGGAAAGAAGCAAACCCAAAACGTAACCTGGCCCTAGGCCCCAAACTTCCGGGGCGCTTTGAAAAAAAGACGTGCTGAAACCCTACAGGTTGTTTCCAAAGGCCTTTTTTCCCGCCCAGAGACTCCAATACCCCTTAATTTAAGGAATATACCTTAAATTATAATAGGAATCCTAATCGGATTAAGTACGGGATGTTCTGGGTGAAAAAACACAGGCCTCCGTCTTGGGAGGAGGATCCTTCTCCGTCTCTGGCGCTTTGCGGTGGCCGCTGTGCTTACCTTTGGTTAGTAGGGAATGGAAGAATGGTAGTAGTAGTAGTAGCAGTAGTAGTAGTAGTAGTAGTAGCAGGAGCAGTAGTAGTAGTAGTAGTAGTAGTAGTAGTAGTAGTAGTAGTAGTAGTAGTAGTAGTAGTAGTAGTAGTAGTAGCAGGAGTAGCAGTAGCAGTAGTAGTAGTAGTAGTAGTAGTAGTAGTAGTAGTAGTAGTAGTAGTAGTAGTAGTAGTAGTAGTAGTAGTTATAATTGTACCCCATTCCTCCATTCCTACTACCCTAAACCCTAAACCCTAGTACCCTAAGCCCTAAACCCTACTACCCTACTACCCTATACCCTAAACCCCATTCCTCCATTTCCCTACTAACCAAAGGTAAGTGTGCCGTGGCTTCCACCTGGGCGGCTCTCCTCTTCGATGCGCAGCAGGGCGAATTTGGGAATCCTCTAGGTTACTAGGTAGGCCTTTGGGACATTTTATATTTTCCCTTATTGGGCATAATAGGACCATATGTACGAATATTTTTCAGAGGCTTTGAAGGGCCAACCTAGGTTAGGCACCCCAAAAGGACAGACTGTAAGCATAAGCAAAGGATTTTATGGGATATCCCTACCTTGTTGGGCTTCAATATGAGGGGTTATATATGATGGGATATCCCTATCCGCATTTTTGCTTACGTATTGTTTTGGGGCCCTGATGAAGGGGCTCGTCCTTTTACTACGAGGCGCACCATCCCTGACTCGAAGACTTGCATACTCCCGCATCCCCCAAGCTTCGATAGAGCTTGAAATCCCAAACTCCTACAGGGTTTTGGGTTTAGGGTTCAGGCCTTCGAAACCCGGGGCCATTGATGAGAACCTGCCAAGGTCGTCCGGAAAGGAGATTGCGTCGTACCAGGATCACCATTCCAGCAATGTTGCTTGTCAGAAGAGCTTTCAAGAGGCGTAGAATCTGGCTTTCACCACCACCATTATCCTCCTCCTCCTGCTACCCCAGGTTGGGCTTGCAGGTGAGGGAAGGCAACTGAAGATGACCGTTCGCTTCGCTTACATGTAGTAGAGATCTTGTGGAGCGACCGGGTGAGTTGGCAGAATGGAGTTCACCGGAACCCCCTCAACCCTAAACCCTTAAACAAAAGCATCAAAGGGAAACACCATAAAAAGCATCAAACTCCTGAACCCTAAACCCTAATCCCTTAAAATACCATATCAGCAACCTAAAGCTAAACCCTAAACCCTTGAACATGACATACACCCCATACCTGGCCTGGGCCGTTAGTCTCTGTAGCTTTTGAGAGCCGTCTCTATGAAGCACCGGTGCAGAGTGTGAAGTCACCCTAAAACAGTTACCCTAAACCCTGAACCCTAAAAACACCAAGCATGTCCTTGTGAAGTAGGACGCACAAGCAAAACCCCTGATCCCAAACTCAAGGCTCTGAGATTTGAACCTAATCAGCCCCAATCCCTGGACTTTCGAACCCTAGAGCTCAATACCTGAGGCTTCAATGGTAACTTAACCCTAAACCCTAAACTCTAAACCCTAAACCCTACTCGCCTGCTTGTCTAGTTGTGAGTGCTGAAACCCTACGAGCCCTAAACCCTAAGAACCCTATAAACCCAAAGAGCCCTAATTTCTAAGAGCCCTAAACTAAGCCCTAAACCTCTCAGGGCCTTAAGCCCTAAGCTCTCTCCGAGTCGCAACATCTATTGAATTGAAAATTCAAGGGTCTGTTTTGAATTCAAAGCAGCGACTGACTTTAACCTGCCGTTGATAAAAAAAAAGGCAGCCCCCCAAGTTGAAAAGAAGCGCAGCCTTAAACCCCTCCGCGTCGAAGCTTCTTCTGCAGACCTCGCCAGGCTAGTCCGAGAGTGAGTGTCAAAAAACCCTTCCGGCACAGTCACTTTATGCGTTCAAGCCATATTAGGAGTTATTCGTGGTTTGTTCTGCTGAAGCTTCCCCAGAACCTGTCTCACACAACAGACTCCGAACCGTATGTTCATCCCCTTCTCAACTCTAAGCCCTGAACCTTAAGCCCAAAAGCCAAAGTTGAAGAGAAGTTCAGGTGACGTGCGTTCGATTCCACCCAGCTCGACCCTCGCTGCTGGTGACTGGGGGAGACGATGGGCTGATCTGCGTGCTGGACACTACACAGAGGAGCCTCTTAGGGCTCAGGGTGCAGGTCTTTGGGGTGGAGGGTTTAGGGGTGGAGGGTTTAGGGTTTAGGGCGCACTTGGAGGGGCAGGGGGCTTACGTAGCAAGTAGATTATAAGTAGGGTTATAATTGGGGTAACTCCATTTAGGGTACTTATAACTCTACTTATAACCTACTTGCTAAGTCCCCTGCCCTTCCAAGCAGGTCTTTGGGGTGGAGGGTTTGGGGTTTAGGGCGGACTCGCTGGCGAACAGAAAGAGCCCAGCTGCAAAAGGGTCCTTAGGCTTTACTGTTTAGGGCTACGGCTAATGTGCCATTGAAGGGGTCACGTATTGAGCTGGAGGGTTTTAGGGCTGGGAGTTCAGTGTAATTTGCCATTAAATGACTCTTTAGGACTCTTTAGGGTATTTGGTTCAAGGTATCGTTGCGGACTAGGTTTTCAGCTCGAACTGAAGTTTAAGCTAGAATTCAAGGGTGTCGGGCATGTGTATCAGCCCTGGAGCTACGGATATGCTTGTAGATGAGAATGCCGCTCGGCAAGCACAGGTATGCACAGTGGCACATGTTTAGTGTGTTCATGTACCGTAGAGCCCTGTTGGCCGATATAGGTGCCTGCATCAAGCGAAACCGTGCTAAGAGGGTTTAGGGTTTAGGGCACTGTAGGGCTGCTTCCATAGCATTGATGTCTCCTTCTGTTCCTGCGAACCTCTACTATTCTTGCAACTCCATTCCAATAGCTAGGCCCTATACTAGCCCGAACCTCAAGCTTCAAACCGAATCCTTCGCACAACCCTTATATAACCATGCCCCTGCAGGACACAATAGTATACTCGAAACGGCCATTAAGCCCCGGAAGCTTTTATCCTAACAACCTCACAGCTGCAGCGGTGCAGGACCGAAGAGGAAACTCTCAGACTGGCTCTCAACGTGGAGGCGGGGGCCCTTCGTGAGGATTTGCTTTCACAAGTCGGGTTTAATTAAACTCCAAGCCGCCAACTCCGCGCAGAACAGCGCAAGATCTCATGGGCCTCGGGTTCAGCACCGGCGTTTTGGGCTTTTTGCTGCCACTCTTCCTAGTTGTTTTGGGGCGATGACGATGATGAGGATGTGAGCCTGTACAGCAGGTTGTGAGCATCCACTCCATGTAGCTGCGTGCTTTCCCAAGGATCCACGAGTTGTTGTTGCTGTTGTTGCTCTTGTTGGAGGTGGTGGGTGGTGATAGTGATGGAGAATCATCTGCAAAGGCTCGCTCTCTCTCTAGCCCTCTCTCTCTCTCTCTCTCTCTAGCTCTCTCTCTAGCTCTCTCTCTAGCTCTCTCTCTCTCTCTAGCTCTCTCTCTCTCTCTCTAGCTCTCTCTCTCTCTCTCTAGCTCTCTCTCTCTCTCTCTCTCTCCCTCCCGCGAATCCTAGGGCTTACCTTACCCACTTCTCAGCCCGAAAGCTTCGAACCCTCGAGTCTCTGAGCTCCATAGTAACTTAGTACCCTTCATAAATCCTCACAGCCTGGAGCCAAAGAAAATCGAAACCCTGACAGACAATACGCCGTGTATCCTTTAGCCTCTTTCGGGGTATTATAATCATCATATAGTCCCAAAGGTTGACCTTTAATTTCCCTGAGATATTGGACAAGTAAGAAAGCACCCGGCAGCGCCAAGTGAGAGGAGAGCGTCCGCTCCGTGTCCTTCGCTGGGGAAGGCAGCGACCTGTGCCAAGGTCGCAGGGAGTCAGAGGTTTGTGTTTTTTGCGGTTTAGGGGTTTTCGGGTTTGTAGGGTCTTGGACGTGATTGATACTGGGCATACTCGTGTGATGTGTGCGACTATATTATGCATGACACACTTGCGAGCTTCAGTGATGTTCACTGGGAGTGGCTGACGAAAGTTGGTCGACGCGCTTCCCTGGACGGCTAGTGTAAAGCACTGCGTTACTGTGGGATTTTTCTGTTGAAAGAATTTCGGTGCGGATTCAAGAAAAAGAAGAGTTCAGGGTTGGGGGTTTCAGGGTTTGGAGTTTAGCTTGTTGAAAAGGGCTTTCGGATGCCGTCCGAACCCTCATATAACGGATTGCATGAACGTCTCCTGTTCTTATGCTGGCTTTATACTCTGAGAACGGCGTCTGGGATTTTGCGCTCAGGGTATTGGGGGGATCGGGATCAAAAGGTGTTAGGTCTAGTGCTGCAGGGTTTAGTGGCTGTAAACCCCTAGCAGATCACTTTTCCCTGCGCGCTAGATCAACAAGAGAGTCTATACACCTTAGTACGAATTAATATACTTCATCAACCCCAAACCCTAAACCCCATGTTACTGCTTTAGTTGCGATACGGTGGACTATGGGGAGCCTTGCCCGCCTTGTGCGAGGGTGAGCGTCGAAACCCCATGATACTGCAGGTTGTTGTGGAGAGAATCCCCAGGCCTGAAACCCGAATAGCTTAGGTACTGCCCCCATACAGTAATAGTCGATAATAGGGCTACTATTAAGGTCCTAATATATCTGTATTGCGAATATTTTATTCAACTATTACTGAGTGGGGGCCGCACCCAACTAATAGCCGACAGTTGATCTCCAATTACCTGAGAGGATAGGGCTTGGGGCTTGAGGTTTAGGGCCGCTGAGCATTTAGGGTTTTATTGTGCATACAATGTTTAGGTTGGATACTGACGTGACGTTGCAAGCCAGTTGCAAGAAGGTTGGATACTGCCTCCACTCTGTAACATTGGATGGTCATGTATAATATAAAAAGAATGCAACTATATATGGCCCTTAATGACCCCAATACAGAGACTGGTTACAGGGGTGGATCTGGAGTTTCGGGTTGAAGCGAGTTTGGGGTTGCCGATATGACAGCCATATTTCCCCAAATCCGAGGCTGTGCAGCTTCTCCACGACAGAGGCCGGCCCAAATCAAACCGAAGACTCTGCTTTGGGGCT
This sequence comes from Symbiodinium sp. CCMP2592, assembly GCA_905221615.1. Classification (NCBI taxonomy): domain Eukaryota; class Dinophyceae; order Suessiales; family Symbiodiniaceae; genus Symbiodinium; species Symbiodinium sp. CCMP2592. The sequence goes on from CAJNDT010000358.1 coordinate 224,480, forward strand.
CAATGTAGGTCTGAACTCTTCGCAACAACTTCGAAGTCTCCGTATAAGTATACATAACTATACTATCGCGTAGCCCCCAAACCCCATTGAAGTAATTTATGAAGGCCCTCAAAATTCCTACAGTATCCACATGCCGTTCGATCCCAAAGGGATGCCCAACCTCTGAATGACCTCCGGTCCAAGCCTGGAATCCTAAACCGTAAACTAGGTGTCGAGTTGGGATGATTTTGAGTTTTCCTTATTTTTTAACATGGCGCCCTAGGCATATATGTTTTTTGAGGACTGTTGGTATCGACACCTACGGTTGATGGTATAAATCCTGCATTACTTTAAGGTCCTTAAACTATGGGAATTCTGGTATTTTCCTTATTATGGGTAATTCAGGATTTATATCATCAACCGTAGTAAACTCCTAAGAGGGAAAGAAATCCTGGAGGCTCCAACTTTAGGCTTCAGAGCCTGCAGTTTCAGGAAATCCCAAACCGCCAAGTAAGCCCGCACTAATAGAAGGGGCCCCCACCGTGTAATAGTGACTATACGGATTATATTAGGGCCCTATTATATGCCTATTATACCACTATTACAGGATGGGGGCCCCTAACCTAAACCCTAAACCGAAACCCTAAACCCACAACGCAAAATTTTGAGCAGTGAACCCTAAACGGGCATTCTGAAGCCCGAGATAAAACTATACGGGAGTTTCCGGAAACTAGGGGTATCTTATCTTGGGGTCCTTATAATAAGGATCCTACTGATTAGGGTACTACATAGGCCACCGGTTGTGTTTGGTAATGTAGGAACCTGATTAAGACACCCTGGGCCCTTATCAGGTTTCCTTACATGAATCCTGCTATTTTGGGGCCTATAGGCACAGGATTTCTTAATCAGGTTCCTACATTACCCATAGGCCCCGAAGTAGTTCCTTTGTATTAGGATTACCTTATAGGATCCTGTATATGAACCCGAAAAGGAACTACTTTGGGGCCTTAGGGTACCTTCATCCTCCACCTGAAAGACTCTAAAGACTTCGAAAGATCTCTGGGGTTGCTGGATGCCCAGAGCCTCAACATGGGAGTTTCCGAAAATAGGGGACCCTGATCCATAGTATAAGGACCCCAAATACTGTACCCCTAATTTTCGGAAACTCCCACATCTCACATGTGAACCCACTGCCCAAAGCAAGTCCTGAAATGTCTAAAGCCCTGTGCCCTGAAACTCGTGAGGCCCCAACCATACCAAACTCTAACACATCTAAACAAGCCGTGCCCAGACCCTTAACCCCAAAACCCAACCCCCAATACCTAAACCTTAATCCAAAACCTGAACTCTCAAGTCCATACCTCTACCCTAAACCCTGAACACCATCTAGTGTTTTGCTAGCACTACCCCTCACTATACTAAACTATTGGTGTTCCCATGTTTGTATACGGTTTTGCCAAGAACACTATGTCACATGGTATGAGATATATATATATATATATGTATATGTGGTTTCACATACATATGAAAAATAGTGATGTTCGTCTTTACATCATATATAATGAGTATTAAATATATATGTGTATATATATATATGTTATTTTACACTATATCATGTCACTCTTTGCGAAGGCACTTCAGCTTTGGAGTCTCAACGAACACCGCTTTGGCGAGCGCTGCGGCCGCCTCGAGGCAGAATCGCCGTTTAGGGCTCCACGTAGGGGCTTTGAAGGGTTTAGGGGCTAGGGCTTAGGGTTAGGGCTTAGGGGTTACGGTTTGGGGGTTCAGGGTTTAGGATTTAGGGTAAGCCCAGTGGCACAAAGGGTTTAGGGTTTAGAGGGTTCCCTATAAGGGTACTGGAGGGTTCCCTTTAAGGGTACTATAGGGGTTCCCCTTAAGGCCCTTAAGGGTACTATTTAGGGGCTTTCAGGGTTTAGGGTTGAGATAGAGGGTTCCTGTTAGGGTTGAGGATGTAGGGGTTGGTTTAGGGGTTCAGGGTTTAGCAGAGGCTTTGCAGGCTGGATGCAAAAGGGTTTAGGTATACGATAATATACTAAACCATACTTTACCATAACCTAGACCCTCAAAAGTAGGTAAAATAATGGCCTAAGCCCTATAAAAGGCTATTATTCTACATGCTTCTGGGGCCCAGGAATGTAGTATGATATGGTGCATTAGGATTTAGGGCCTTCAGGGTCGTGGAGTTATAGCCAGGTCACTGCTCCCTCAAGCATGGGATGACCAGTTGAACAGTTTTTACAGCCTGGGGTAGCCTTTTGGCGCGAGCCCACAGCGCAGTCGACTTGGTTCCTGGCATAATGGGGCTTCAGGGGTTCCTGTAAGGGTTCCTGTTCAGCGTTTCCGAATAGGGGAGTAGGGCAACAGTGTGCTGTTGCCGCCGTTGCTTTTCAATTAAATTACTTGCGTTAGGGTTTTCGGGTTTTTGGAAGGTTTCGTAGTTATAAAAGGATATACTTTAAGATTAGCTTTACGTACCTCGGATGATGAGCTATGGGTGCTCTTTGGGTAGGATTACGTGCCGTTTAGTGAAGGTAAAGGGTGCGGGGTAGGTTTCGGTGCAGCTTAGGACTTTGGGATGGGCTTCCTTAGCGGGTTTCTCGATGTCTCTGGGGTTTTTATATTTGCCGACCCGGAGCCCAAAAGACCTGAGTGTTCCAAGGTCCCTGGCCCCGATACCCGAAGCCCCTACTATAGGGGCCCAAACTATTACCTATACTAGTTTGGGGGTTCCTCGTTGCAATTATTGTTGTAATGGGTCCCAAAACCCTGTTCTAATTGTTTAGGACATTAGACTAGACCTTAAATCATAGGCTCTAGAACCCGAAGCCTAAGATGCCACACCCTGAGCCTGAAGCCATTTGGGTGGTTGTCAAAACTTTGTTTTGGGGCCCTTAAAAATGTACGGCACCTAATATTCAAGGTACCCCAGAAAGGGACCCTAATTTCGACAAGCTACCCATTTCAAACGGATGAGAGCCTGAGACCCTCACGGCCAGGGTCTGCGGACGGATTCCCGACTTCAGGCCACGGGTTGTCTAAGCATTGATACTGTTGATGATATAAATCCTGCATTACCTTAAGGACCCTAAACTATGGGAATTATGGTATATTCCTTATTATGGGTAATGCAGGATTTATATCATCAACAGTATTGGAGGAGCTGAAGAGCCAGGGATGTTGATAACCCCTATTGAACAAGGGGCTGAAGAACCAAGGGAACCCCCCAAAACCACTGGTTGTTTTGCCAGGATTTGGGGTTTAGGGTTTAGGGGTCAGGGGTTAGGGGTTTAGTTAGGGGTTGAGGGTTTAGGATTTAGGGGCTGGGATGTATTGATGCGAACTTTGGAAGGGAGGGCTCTGGGGTTCAGTGGTTTTGATAGTGGATGAGGGGTGTACGGTCCGGGTTGACGGGGGCCCGTGATGAGAAGGCATTACGATAGTGGTCATGACATTTAGGAAGGCCTTTCCTAGAATCATAGAGGTCCGAGAAGATCAAATTCAGAACCGGAAGACACGAGCACCACATGTGCACATTAGAGGCGCAAGCTCCCCATGATAACAAGGAGTACTGAGTACCACCACCAAGGTGCCTGATCTCATCGCCTTGTTCTAGAGAAAAGCCTTCCCTGTGAGTACCAAAGCTGATGGCAAACCTCGTGCCCTGAGCATGAGCCTTCAAGTGTCACAAAGCCTCTGGAGAAAGAGCCGCATGCTAAATCTGCAACAAACCTTCCCGAAACGAACAAGCAAGCCGGTTACAGGCGCGGCTTTTTCAGCTCATGTCACCGGGGTTTCGGACCACTGATGTTATTACTCCGGCCATTTCCAGTTTTTACCCTTCTACTCAGCACCGTTCTCATTGTCATGGTGGTGCATGCCATTGGTAGTTGTCGGTGTTGGTGTTATTGCGTAATTGTAACCGTTCGCACAGCAAGCGTCAACATCACTTCTGTCACCCTACCCTTTGGGCGACTTACCCTTGATTCTGGATCGCTTTGCCTCTATCCCCTAACCCTAAACCCCGTACAGACCCCTCTAAAAAAACCCGACCCTTAGGGTGACTTACCATCGTTGCAATGGCAGTACTACCCTCCTCGCCGTCATCGTGGCTATCACCATCTTCATCGCCATCATGCCTAGGGGCTGCCCAGAGACTCCAATATCTCTTAATTAAGGAATATACCATAAATTATAGTAGGATCCTTAATATGATTTAAGGAACATTCCTTACATAAGTGATATTGGAGTCTCTGGCTGAGTAGCTAACCTTTAACCTCTTGGGTTTACATGGATGATTGTCAAAATTATGGTAACCTTTTTGGGTCCATAATGTAGTAGGGCACCTCATATCTAGGGTGCCGCAAAAGGGGCCCTAATATTGACAACCACCCGTTTTAATTCTACCATGACTTGAAATGTTAACCTTGGTTTTGGGCCAGGGTACTCAGCCCTTAAGTGGTAGTGGAGTAGGTAGCCTTCAAAATGCTTGCGTTTTTGGAATCCCTGTGAATCCCTGCTTCCCCCCGAACTTCCCTACCACAAGCTTGGAGCCGTTTGAACTGTAGAAGCTAATCCGCAAGCCCTCAACTCCTAAACTCCTAAACGAACCGGTAACCCTTAAAACCCCTTAAAGCAGCACCTAAACCTTGAACCAATAGACTCCTAAGCTCTAAACCCTTGAATCAAAAAAGCCCTCACTACCTTGGTGCCTTGCCTGGGTAGGTCGGAGATTCCGATGGTCACTGCAGCTGAATTTAGGAGGTTTAGTTTGTCTAGGGCTTAGGTTTTCGGAGGTCAGTTTTTGTTCAAGGGTTTAGAGTCTAAGATCTTTGTTTGGGAGTTCTGGGGAGAGAGAAGGTACAAGGGAAAGGAGCGACGGAAGGAGAGGCTTGAACATCACATTCGACAGTTTTTGAGTTCGAAGTTTATGATCTGGCATTTGGAGCTTAGCTGAAGGGATGTGGCTGGCTGCTCCCCAGATGCTGCTATCCCTATCCTGACGACTTGCAACTCAGGAGTACATTCAGTACTTAGATGGTGATAGACCATGAAGCCTTAACATAGGAGCATGCATAACTAGTAGCTCTACACATTCCATACGACTATCCCTGAGGGCTCCCAATTATGTAAGCCCATGGACCCGAAACCTAAAAGAGAGGTAATCTTCTCGATGTTCTCTACAGCGATGAGTCTGGCCGCGCGTATATTTTGGCGGGCTCTGTGGAGGGTAAGTTGCTGTTGCAGCGTGGCCGCATACTGCAAGGAATGCCACCGGTAATTATGCCCTTGCTCATCCTTGCTCCCAATTTTTGCCATGCAGCATCTACAGCGGAGGTGTATACCCAGATATCTTATCATACTCTTGCTTCAGCAATGCAGTCTAGTTTCGGTTTTGGCACCTATTAATCAAGAGCGTCACGACGAGCTGCCTTGGAGGTAGTCACGCTACTTGCAGACATGAAAGCACTTCCAGTTGTAGCTAAAGCTGTTCATGGTGGGCACGTAGGCGAAAGCCTTCGGGAGATGTGCAGCACGCATCTAGTGGATTCGCCCCCTGCAAACCAGCAACTGCTAAACCAGGAAGCCCTAAACCACATACTCTGGTCCATACTGCTTCGAAACCTCGCTAAATATGAGGAAGTTGTCGGGTTACTATGTGGGCAGCACAGTCCCTAAACCCTTAGATTTTCCCCTGATCTCATAAGCCCAGGAGCACCGAAACCCCCCAATCCCTGAAACCTTCATCTCCTAGGTGGTATTGTGGAGGCCCCTTAAAGGGGACGCTTCCGTAACCCTACTCTGGCTTCTTAAAAGGGACCTTATTGAGAGGGTCTAATGTAGGGGCCTAAATAACTACCTATATGTGGAATATTTGAACGCTGCACAGGGGTCGAGGGTGATCTTCTCCTTCTCAAGAACGTGGTTCAAAAAGGCTTCCAGGGGGTGTTAAACCCAAAGCTCTTGACCATGAACCCTCGCACGACCCTCCGAATTTTTCACACACAACGGCATGAATGCTTGTCGCTCTGCTGTGCCTGACATGCTGTGCTTCTGCCGATCATGGCAAATGCACCTGTGCTTTGCTCTTCACGAGCCATGTCCGCTTGAGCACAGATCAACGCAAGCGCATATGAACCAGGCTGCTCCACAACCTTCTTTACATGGTTCGCACTTCAGTCCTGACTACACACAAGGGCTTTCACTTCACACTACAGGGATTTCTTCACCCCTCCTTGATGGGGCCGCAAGGCCCGCATCATCCTTCTTTATCTCAGCCAGTCCGAGCCACGGTGCTCGGTCTCCTCTCTCTGGCCTCGAATGCACCTTTGACACACGTCGCGCTCTTGGAACCGTGTCGAACAATTCAAGGTTGAGCACGACCTTGAGGCATGAACGCAGGTTCCCCTTGGCGTCATGTACACCTTTTTGGGAATATCTCCCAAAAGCTCGCACTGTATCGCCGCGTCGCACATGCGAGGCTCCGGAGACCTCGCCGGACGCCGAGCCAGCGGGGGCCTCTCGGTCCATGCGGGGTCTTCCCAGCTCGACATTGGAGCTGAAATCTTTGAACTTTTCCTCGTAGATCTCGTGGGCTCAGCTTCGGGAACTATCGGCCCGCCATACGTCTCCTCATCCGGTGGCCGAATCCCAGCTGAACATGTAGCCTCGAAAACAGGTTTCCTTGCTCGCCGAGGTTCTGCAGAAGTCACATTCATCCCCACAGCTTCGGAAACATCTGAGCCGCACAAGCCTGCCAAATGGATAAGATCCTGTCTCTCTTCCGTAGTGAGAGAGTCTGGATCTCTCTGCAGCAAAGCACTCAATGTCCTCAGCTCAACCTTGGTTAGCCGTTGACGATCATGCTCGCCTGCAAAGCTCCTTAGGCGCACCACGTCACTTCTGCTCCTCATAGCGCCCTTGCATCCCTCCCAGATTGCAACAGCACAAATCACCAGCATTGTGACTAGCACATACAGCTCCCAGGGGCTATTCAGCGACAACGGCTCCGGAAGAGGGTCGTTTTCTGGAACTCTATGACCTTGAACGCTTACAAACCACTGAGCTAACACCAATAGACCCATACAGCAACCCAGATCCTTCCCGTGGGCTGTGGTGGTGGTGTTGTTGATATGCTGTAATGCTGCTGGTTGCGGCTGCTGTGTGCTTGTGGCTGCCTGTTGCTGCGGTTCCGCTGCGGCTTCAGTTCTTTCTGCTTCTGCTTGTAGACGCCGTACTCCCGGGTTAGCGTCTTCTCCTCGTGGTAGATCATCCTTGTTGCCGAGTCCCCACTTCTGCATCAGCATATCCATGCGCTTCGAGGCTAAGATTTTTGTGAGCCCATCTGCAAGCTGCCACTCGCCTGGACAATAGGCAATGTTTGCCCAGCCCTCCTGAATCCTTTGCCTGAGCGCTGCTGCCCTGACTTTCAAGTGCCTCGTGCGCCAACTCCCTCCTTCTTCAGAGGCCAGCGTGATGGCCGCTGAGTTGTCGACTCTTATTTCTCTTGACGACGGAAACACACCCACATCCGAAAGCATGGCATCAATCGAGTAGGTGAGGGTAGCGCCCTCGGAGGCCGCTAGCAGCTCGGTCTCGGCACTGCTGGTGGTGACCAGCGACTGTCGGCTGCTCTTCCACGCCACCGGGGAACCAGCCCAAAACACTACCGCTCCTCCATGGCTTCGTTCACCGTCGGGTGAGTAGCTGCTGTCCGTGTAGGTCACCAGCTCCGGGCGCCCTCCAGCATTGAACATCAGCTTCCACTGCTTGGTCGCGTTGAGGTAGGCGAGGGCCTTTCGACCTATGGTCGTTACCCTCTCGGGGTCTTTTGTGGTGAGGCTTCCCATCGCACTCACCGTGTAGGACAGGTCTGGCCTGCATCGTTGCGCAAGCCATGCCAGCTCTCCCGTGATCGACTGAGCCGCCCTCAGCTGATCCTGACTGTAGGTGGTGGGAAACCCGGTGGGGTCCAGAGACATCCACTCCTTCGCTGCCGGTAGCAAGGACTTCTCGTTAGGCCCCACTCCATGTTGACGCAAAATCTCCTCGATATACCCCTCCTGATCCAGGGAGTAGCCGGTGATCTCGCCTTTGCTGTCTTCCTCCTGCTTGATTTCCATTCCCAAGAATCTAACAGAAGAGGTCGGCGTAGCATATTGGCATGGAGTCACCTCCCACGTCGAAGCCATCCACTCATAGGCTTCATCAGTAACCCACCTTGGTCCCAGGATCAAGAAGTCGTCCACGTAGACGATCATCAGCCCCACCGTGGTTTTATGATCAGGGCCCTTGATTTGCCATACATCCGCATCGGCTTGCCCTTGAACAAACGTGAGGCCAGCCTTGGTCTTGGCCTCGCGCATCTTCTGAGTTCTATGGGTGCTCCACCAGCGTGGCGAGGATCTGAAGCCGTAGAGGGCAGTTTGCACTACCCAAATCTCGTCGGGTTCTGCTAAGCCAGCCTTGACCAACGCTGCCGGCGGTCGCAGCGCCAGCTTTGTTCCCGCGGGAACAGGTGCCCTTAGAAAGGCACTGACCACATCCCCAGTGCACGCACTCCATCTGTTACGCGAGGCCTCCGCAATGCCAAGCCTGACCGCCTCTGCAACCGCCCCTCCGGAGTAGTTGATCTCGTTGTCGGACTTGGGCTGGAAGTTTCCGCACGACACAATGCGGGCTTTTCTTCGGTATCTTGTTCCCTCCTTGCTAGGAGGCTTCACAGTGTAGACGGCTTTTCCAGGAACTATAACAGCTCCTTGCTGGGCCATGTATTCCTTGGCAGCCTGTCCACGCAGCCTTCTCACTGCCCCGATGCCCTCAAGGGTCTCCATCTCTGCCTTCAGAGCAGGGATCCACTCCTCGATGGCTCCTTCGACTTCACTGGGGTGGACGGTGTGCACCACCCGGAGATCGCCATCCAGCTCGGCCAAAATCTTCTCGATGCCCCGGGTATAAAGGTTCTCGGCTGCGGCCTTTGCACACCTCTTGATGTCTTCGTCAACCTCCACCACCGAGTCTCTTGACTCACCAGTCATGACGAAGTCTTCTTCATTGGCCTCGTACTCGACGTCCTTCATCACCTCCGCCTGCTCTTTCAAGGCCTTGAGCTGTGCCTCGAAGTGTTCCTCATCCGGGAGCACGAACCCATTCTCGAAGAGCGCTTCACGCATATCGCTTGTGAGCTTCCTCCACGAGTTGATAGTGTGTCCCGCAATCAGAAGGCGAGGGCCTTCAGTTCCCTGAACTGGGCTGTGCCACCTTCGAGGGTTCACTCGCACTGGTCCGGTCAAGGGATGAATTTGGCCGGGTACTTCCTTGCCGTTGACATCCATGGAGTGGTACTTCCCCTTGAACACGTCTCCAGCTTGCATCTCCTCCCATACACCTGCGCCCTTCGTCACCTTCAACGGGGAAATCAGGTTGTAGGAGTGCCGCTCGTTGAAGGAGTCCTTATGGGTGGGCATTGCCGCGTTCTTGACTATGGTAGCCGAAGTGAAAACTTCACCTGGGAAATCATGCCTGAGCAGCTGGGTGACCTTTGCCGTGAGCTCCTGGGCTTCCTCGGTGTACTTCGTAACCCCGAACTTCCCCCCAAAGTTGTAGGCACCAACGGTGGAATAGCTCGTGCCCTCGCGCTCTGCCTCACTGTTGGCCAACTGGGGTCTCTTCACTTTGTGCACGGGGTCCTTTGCCATGAGGGCAATGATCTCCTCCACCAAGTCCGCTCGAGCTCTGCCACGATCTTCCCCTTCCAGGCTTCGCACCGCAACGCCGTCGGGCCCTATGGGCCCTTTCCCACGCAGTCTCCTTGCGGGCCTCAAGGGGAGCACTTCAACCTCCTCCTCATTCTTCAGGGTTCCAGGATCATGTAACCGGGCTCGAAGGTGGGTCGTCACTGTGAACCGGTTGCTTTCATCTTCCAAAATCACCGACCCTCCATTGACATCCCACACCGGTCCCATGTAGGTTCCCTTTGTCCAATGAGGTAGTAGATCATGTCGTCCTCCATCCCCGTACCGCTTCTTCTTGATAGCCACACGGGTTCCATAGGGACAAGGAACTTGCGGATCTTCTGGTCGAAGTCTTTCCTCTCGTTGTCGATGAGCTGCTGCTTCCATTGCTGTAGCCCAGTGCTCCGTTCCCAACCCCGCCGCCTTCAACAACATCCGTGCTCGCCCCTTTAAGAAGCGCACTGCCCTTTCTGCCGAGCCATTGCTTTGCGGTGCTTGGCCTTCAGTTCGGGTGAGCCAGATATTGTTGTCTAGCGTCCAAGCTCTCAACGCCGGGGACCTCATTTCATGGGCGCGGTCTGAGTGAATACGGAGTACTGGCAGATTTTCTTGTCGTAGCTGTAGAACCACTTCTTGGATCGCTCTCATGACTTCCTTTCCGGTCTTCGTTTTGAGGGGCTTCATGAAGTAGATATGATCCATCGGTATCTCATGGTTCCCTTCCAGCGGCTCTTCTTCAGCCGCTACCTTTGCTTGCTCTTCGGCTGCTAACTCATCATCGTCCCACAACTTGTCCGCTGCCTTCATCGCTCTGATCTCCGGCGCTAGCTGCTCATCCGCCTCGGCTTCCGAGAGCTCGATGTCTGCCAGCTCCGATTCGAGCAACGCTCGTTGCCCCTCCTCGTCCAACGGCTCGCCTATCACCCCCTCAAGCTCCAAGTCGGTGAAGTCGTACTCCAGCGATGCCAAGTCGCTGGGGTCGGGCTCTGGAGGCGGCTCTTGATCTGGAAACCTTGGCTTGGAATAGGATGCTGCAAGGAAATAGCGATACCCTCTCCCGTGACTGTCTTTGCTCCTGATCCTCATGGGGCCACCGACATCAACGCTCAGGACGTAAGCGCTTTTCTGCCGCGTGCGCCTGTGTTGCTTTCCGGACCCCATCATCATCACGCAATACTCACAATCCTTGCGAAACGGTACATGGTCTCGTTGCACATGCAGCTTCCACCCTTGTTCCGCCGAGAGCTTCCGCAGTTCTCCTTGCGGCTCCCACACCATTGTAGATGCCACCCCGGAGGTTCTCAATGCCGTAGCCACCGATCTCCTCGTTCTCGCCATTGCCTCGCCCCAAGTCGCGAAGGACGAAGTAGCAGCCTCCTCGCCGGGCTTCATCAACTCGCCCACGCCAAGGTTGCTACTAACCGTGAGCGCCGGGCCTTTTCTTTCTTCATCTCCTGCCACTCCAACCGTAGTCATGGACGCTCCCAACGGTCCAACCACCTCCAAAAACTCCTTGACCATTGGTGTCTGCCAAAGGCTCACTCCCTCACAGAGTTCCGCCACCTCGGTTGGATCTCCAGGAGCACTCATCATCCAACCAACTTGCTTCCCTTTTGAACACGCATGCGCCACCAGGTAGAGAAGAAGCTGTCTGGCAACCAAAGAGGTCTCCTTGTTCACATAGAAGGCCTCCGTAGGGTTTAGCCCCGGAACTCCGTAGGGCTCTTCCACTGTTCTCCAAGGCTTTGGCCCCTTGGGGTCCACATAAGGTCGAGACTCAAACGTCTTCACTGGCGGGGTTCCCACCACAGCCTTGATCCGAGAGGTCATTGCCGCCCACATCAGCGCCTTGTAGGCCTTGCCCCGCACGCTCCAACCACCGTCCAAGAGGATCTCGACGTTCACGACCACCACCTCGGAGTTCGTATCCGGGTTTATCTGCCCATTCACAGACTGCACCGGGTCCTGTTTCAGGTTCCGGCCCCCGTAGAGGTTGAGCACCCACGCCCTTGACCGCAAAAGCTTCTTTCGAATCCTCCTTGACACCGGAAGGGCCTTCAGGTACTCCCAACCTTCTTTGTCGTCTCCTTGCACGTGCGGGACCATGCCCATCAGAACATCCTCGGGGAGGTTCTTGAAGATCGGGGACTTGTAGAGGGCCTGCAAACCATCCACAACACACCCCTCCTGAGCATAGGCAGCCAAATCATGCCTCCAGTCCTCATTCCTCACCTCCATCATCTTGATCGCGTTGAGGCGGTCCTGAAGGTCTGCAGTTTTCTGTCGTAGCTCATCAAGCTTCCGCGACTCTAGCTCGGAGATCAACATGGCAGCCTGCACTGAGTCCACAATCTCCGGGCAACCAGCGCGAATCCTCGTACGGATAGTCCCGTACCTTGGGTGCTTCAACAATAGTCCTCCGCGGGTCCACCTCAAAACACAGCCAAGAGACTCAACGAGTTTCCCCAGGGGTATTATCGTTTGTGCTTCCTCTCCTTGGCTCGGGTTGAGGATGATGCTCCCTGCGGGGGTTTGTCGTAGAAGACGTTGTTCATCTCCCGCCAAAACCACCGGCACCTCCTTGCTCGTGAGGTGCTCGTGCTCGTCTTTGGCGGGTCTCAACACGTGGGTTGCTCCAGAATCCAAGAGAGCTCCCCGCCGTTCTTCTTCATCTGCTCTCGGGGCACACACCTTCAACGCCTTCAGCTTCATCTCGTCAAGCTGGCGCTGAATCGACTCATACGTCGGTGCCCCGGTCGTAGTGGAGGTAGTCGCCGGAGTCGTAGTCGCCATCATCGTCTTCAGCATCTGATGGGCGTCTGTCAGGATCTGCTGAAGGTCACCCGGGGGATCCTTCGAGGTGCTTGATGGGCTTCCTGCCGGTGACGGTTCCGGGCCGGGCTGCGGCGTTTCCTTCGGCGGGCTTCCCGTAGCTAACGACCTTGTTGCTGGCGGCGTAGGAGTAGTTGATGAAGTCGACGACGCGCCTGAGCCCTTTTCTCCTTTCCCCTTGCCCTTTGCAGAGCCTGCTGTTGGAGACTGCTGGGCCGTGTCTCCAGCCTTCTTAGTCGGGCAATCCTTTCGTTGGTGACCAACCGCCGAACACGTAAGGCATCTCCCAGTCTTCGGTGTGGTTCCCCAATCGTGCTGAAACTGGCACTCTGCTCCTCGACGGCAGCCTTCATCCGACTTCGCAAACCACTTGCACAACCTCTCCTTTTTCTCTGGCCGTCCCCTCTGCCCCTGCGGCGGTGTTGTAGTAGAGGTCGCCTCTGAGGTGGTCGCGCTCTTGATTCTCGGAGCTGTCCGAGTCGAGGAAGAGGAAGGGGCTGTGCTCAACAGCTCCATTTCAGCCTGCAAGTGCTTGTGAAAATCCAACGTGGTTTGTTCAGTTGGATTACTGTCGAGCTGCAACCGGTTTCGCATCATAGTGGTTCTCAGCCACACGTCCTGGTTCTTTACCAAGACTGGGGCCACGATTAGCGCCAAGCCCTTCACCATGAGCACTGGGTCTGGCACGGTCACCGTCAAGTCCTTTGCCCTGGTGAACCACCTACCCCACTTCCTCAGTGCTTGCACAGCTGCTTCGGGGGTAGAGGCCCCCTCTGGAGTCGTCAACTGCTCCAAAAGCAGCGTTTTCTCCTGCTCGCCCCCAGGCCTGTAGGTGGTGAGCAACTTGAACACCAGAGACAGCGATGATCCTGTAACCTTTTTCGTCACCATCTCGCTCTTGACTTCTGGGGGAAGAGCCCCCAAAATCATCCCCGCGGCCCTGGCGTTGACCCGGCCATACTTCCCATGCTCCAGCTTGGCATCTTTCGGAAGCGCCAAAGTCAGCTTTTCCATTGGAGTCGCCGTGACCCACCGTTTGTAGTGACCGTCTGCAACTTCCCGCACGCCTGACCACCACTCATGGCTCGTGTCGGAGAGATCTCCCATGATCGACCCCACTTCCTCCAGCCAATCCTGGATGTCTACCGGGCTCGTGTCTCTTCCGGGGGGCTCGAGTGACGGTAGTGATGAAATTCCAGGCTTCACCACCTCTGGCCCATCCTTTCGCTCCATTTGCTTCAGCTGAACTTCTTGAAGCTGTCGCATCCCAGTGGCGATCACCCCAAGCAACTCCATCGGTGTTGGCTGAGCTGCATCCGGTGCTGGACTTCTTGAACGACTTGCCTCCTTGGACGACGCATCTTCTTCATGACGCCCTGACTCCCGTTCGCCACCTGCATCTCGACTGCGACCTGGCAACTGCTGGTCCTCAGAACGATCTTCTTGTGGTAGCTGCTGAGACTGCGAGACCCGATCACCATGTGATAGCCGCGCATCTCCTGGTAGCTGCTGAGACTGCGAGACCCGATCACCATGTGGTAGCCGCGCATCTCCTGGTAGCTGCTGAGACTGCGAGACCCGATCACCATGTGGTAGCCGCGCATCTCCATGTAGCTGCTGAGACTGCGAGACCCGATCACCATGTGGTAGCCGCGCATCTCCATGTAGCTGCTGAGACTGCAAGGCCCGATCGCCATGTGGTAGCCGCGCATCTCCATGTAGCTGCTGAGACTGCAAGGCCCGATCGCCATGTGGTAGCCGCGCATCTCCTGGTAGCACTTGTTGAGACTGCAAGGCCCGATCACCATGCGGTAGCCGTGCGTCTCCATGTAGCAGTTGTTGAGACTGCAAGGCCCGATCACCATGTGGTAGCCGTGCATCTCCAAGTAGAGCCTGTTGAGACTGCAGCGCCGCCTGCTCCGCAAGCCTCTGCAGGTCCCCTCTCTCCCTTCGAAGTTGCTCTACTTGTTGCTGCAAGCTCGCCGTTTCACTTCTGTGCTGGTTCATGAACTCTTGTAGCTGACGTTGAACTTCGGCTTGCACTGCTGAAGACGCCGTAGACGCCGAACCCACGTTGTCCGGCTGGCCATAAAGAGTCGGAGCTTCCACTTCCAAAGCCCTCAGTCTCTGAAGCTGCTCAGCGCTAAACAATCCTGGGGTTCCTTGCGGCCTCGCCATCCTTGAAGGACCCGGCAGCTCCTCCGGTGGCGAGAAGCTCAACGCCTGGATTAGCTGTCGCCTTGTAGTAGGGGATGAAGGACGCTGGGGCGTGCGTGGATGCTGCTGCTGTGCTTGCGGCATAAGCTGCTGCAGTGGAACTTGTTGCTGAGGCGCTTGCTGCGGGGCTCTCAGTGTTTGTTGAGGTGAGGGAGATCCTTGGGTTCCTGTTAGCCCTAACCCTTCTAGCACCCTATCTTGCAAACCACCCGCTCCCGTAGCCGTTGTCCTCAGAAAGTCGGTCAACCGAGCGACCCATCTGACCGCTGTTCCCTGCTCTCCAGCCGCACCATACATAACCTCCACATCCAGCGTTCTTGTAGCGTCGCGCGACAATTCCGGTTCCGGGGTGCCTAATCCCGGAGGCCTTCCATGGCCGGCAGTGATCATCGTCCCCTGAGTGGACTCCGGAGACAAAAACGGCTGCTCTGTCAGCCTCATCTCACCTCCAGCTGCAGCCTCCGCGCGGGTCCCATGTCCCGCTCGAGGCTCTCCAACATCTGGGGATGCACTGTTCATAGCCGTCCTTGAAGGATCTTCTGCCCTCCTTGGCCCATTCAGCCCTGGAGGAATTCCGTTTGGCAGCTCTGGCCTCATCCGAAGGGGCTCCTCTTGCACAGCTCCATATGCTGGGCCCAAAGCCTCTCCTTCCAGAACTGGTACTTGCGCATCTCGAGCTTGGGAACTCATAACCTGTGGAATATTTGAACGCTGCACAGGGGTCGAGGGTGATCTTCTCCTTCTCAAGAACGTGGTTCAAAAAGGCTTCCAGGGGGTGTTAAACCCAAAGCTCTTGACCATGAACCCTCGCACGACCCTCCGAATTTTTCACACACAACGGCATGAATGCTTGTCGCTCTGCTGTGCCTGACATGCTGTGCTTCTGCCGATCATGGCAAATGCACCTGTGCTTTGCTCTTCACGAGCCATGTCCGCTTGAGCACAGATCAACGCAAGCGCATATGAACCAGGCTGCTCCACAACCTTCTTTACATGGTTCGCACTTCAGTCCTGACTACACACAAGGGCTTTCACTTCACACTACAGGGATTTCTTCACTATACTATTTTAGGGGTTCCTTATTACAACGAAAGTATAATGGGCCCCAAAACCCCCCGGTATAGTATCCTCAAGGGTTCCCTTCATCCTAACTCCTATAATCTCAGACCCTTGAGCACTAGCCCCTGACGAAAGCAGATACCTCGGGACGCAGAAACAGTCGGTTTCAGAAGCACCTGGGGCTGACTTTTCGGCGAGAAAGCCAACAGGGGCCGCAATCATTACAACGGGTGTTGTTTCACATGTGTTTAGGTGTCGTAGACGGTCTTTGGGCTTTGCGAGGTTTCAGTCGGGCTCGATATAGGGGGCTTTTCAGCTCGAATAGTGCCTCGAAGCACAACCAATACTAATAGCCTAAACCCTAAACCCTAAACCCCGAAACCCTAAACCCCTAAGCCCTAAACCCTGAACCCCTAAATCCCTAAGCCCTAAACCCCTCAATCCTAAACCGGTTTTGGGGAAGTTCCGAAACCTGCAAGCCCTGCTTTAGGGCTTATGTTCCAAGGGTAAAAGGAGGGACCCTTAGTAAGGTCCCCTAGGTATATACCCTTCATATAGCTATTATATACCCATTGTATAGCCCCATTATTGGGTAGGGGTCCCCATTAAGGGTCCCTCCTTTACCCCTTTGATATGTAGGATTGAAGCAAGTCAAGGCCCTCTGGTTAGGGCATAGGGCTATCGTTTAGAGTTTACGCCAGTTTGGGTATGTTTTGCTGTTTCCCAGCTGATCAGCAGAGCCTGCCTTCAAGAATACAGTTTATTGTTTGGGATTTCCGATGTTGAGACAAAGACTGAACCCTAAAGGCTCAAGAAGGCAGAACTAAGACTTGACAGTTCAGGTTCGAAGGGCGGGGTGTCCCATTGTCACTTCTGACTGCCAAGCCTTAGCAAGGCTTGATTCTAATCCCGGTACCCTAAGCGCTAACTCCTATAAGCCCGAAGCCCTTAAACCGTGCATCTTAAACCCTGAGCCCCATTGAAGGATATTGTATTGGGGTTCAGGGCCTTCAGGGAGCGAGGGATACCGGAAACCGCTGTTTCGCGTCATCAAAAGGAGGGCCGGCAAAAGGGGGATGCCAAGGTATCCAAGATCCTTGAATTTAGACTTCACGATGGCTTTGTAGGCTTTTCTAAGTAAGGAATTGTATTTAGGTTTCTAGAGATTTACAGGACCCCACAGCCCTTGAGTCGGAGCTTTGCCGAGCTTTGCCAACGGGCTTACCGTGGTGATAAAAGGCAGATGCCTTAATCAAGCAGTTTAAGTATCTGAAGTTATAAAGGGCCTCATGCCAGGATTTAAAGTATACGTTAATTTAGGGGAATTGAGTTGAAAAAGGACAAGCATAGGCCTGTTGCACGGATATTGGGTTTCTTTCTAAGGGGGTCTTTGTGGGATATCCCTGTTGTTTGCTTATGTGCTGTTTTGGGGCGCTAATTGCGGCTCTCTGGGAAGGTATCATCTGAATCTGGAGGGCGCCGTCTTTGCCACTGACCTGACCCCTCCAGAAGGCAGTTGGCTGTTCAGGGTTTAGTTTAAGGTTCCCTAAGCCTTAAAAACCCCAATCCCTATCCCCAAACCCTAAACCCTAAATCTTAAACCCTATCCCTAAATCCTCAAAAACCCCTGTGTAGGTCTGTATTTCGGACCCTGTTGGAAGGATCTCTGAGTCGATCGGAAGTTGGGATTTTAATGTCTTGGCTTTGCTTGAACTAGGACCTAGAGTAGGCCCTTGTTCCCTTTTTTACGGTTTAGGTTCCCTTATAACCCCCTTTAAACCAAAAAGGGCACCCTTTTTATTCCTAGCTTACTCTTGGGTCTAGTGAAGCTGAGCGACCACCTGCCACAACGGTTCAAGCCCTTCACGTTTCCTTGATGGCAGGCGGGCACACTGGCATGGTTCGAGCGTCTGTCGCTGTGGGTCCGCACTTTGTCACGGGAGGCAGGGGCTGCCCTTGATGGCCCAGTTCTCAGATATGGGTTTTATCAAAATCTGACTATTGCACCGTGTTTTCGTGGCAAGTTGGTCGCTAACTAACAGGCCAAAGTGCAAACAAGTTTCGCTGCTCTGATCAGGTCTGACAATACTCGTTCAATTACCATCGCCACTGGCACTCGGTCACACGGCCGCTGCTGCTGATAGTTCGTACTAAGTGCCAAGACGACTCCTCCTCCTCCTCCTCCTCCTCCTCCTCCTCCTCCTCCTCCTCCTCTTGCTACGGTTGTCATCATAGGGGGGTTGCCGAAAATAAGGGTACCGTATTTTGGGGCCCTTATAGTAAGGATCACACTATTCAGGGTACTATATTAGGGTCCCCTATTCCATGTAGCGGGCCGTACAGTACAGCCTGCATCTCGAAAGCAACCCTGGAACCACGGACTCTGCCCGGCGTAGCGCCCCAGCACCGGGGTTAGGCTTCCCAAACTTCTCTGATCCAAAAACCGTTTAGGGTTTAGGGGTACACAAGCCAAGTCCATGCTGAAAAGGGGTTTAGGGTTTGGGGTTTTGGGGTTTAGGGTTTAGGGGTTTAGGGAAGCGCCACGCCCCAATGCACGTGAACTTCCAAGCTTGGCAGCGGAGTCCCAACACTCGGAAACCTGACCCAGCTCTGCAAGTGAAACCTGGACCTGCGCTTCGAGGTATAGCGCTTGAGGTAGGTACTCACCTGCAACTACCGAACTTCCGAGCATCCACGGATATGATTCCTTGCATCCCGATGTCGTTTATCCACGCAAGCTACCCCGGCTGCGCTCTGCACCTCTAGCTGTTGCCTACTCAATGAGCGGTAAACGATTACATCGTACCTACAACTGCAGACCTTGCCAGGCTTCTCCGAGAGTGAGTGTCAAACAAGAGTGTTGCACCACAATCCCAGAAGAGACAATCTCCACCCCAGATACCTACCCTCAACCCTAAACCTTGGGTACTGCCCCCACTCAGTAACAGTTGGGTAATATTCATAATATAGCTATGTTAGGACCTTAATAGTAGGCCTATGGGGGCAGTACCCAACCTTAACCCTACGTCGATGCAGGCGAAGATGGTCATGTTTGCTTCTGGCGCGCATCAGAAGCTGCAGGACAGGTTCGGGGCTGTACTATTGGCAAAAATACTTACCAAGACTATTTGAGGGGTAATGCCTAAAGTATAAGTACAAGAAGTAAACCTCAGACCCTGAAGCCAGAAAGACGCCTCAAAAACCAGGAAAACCAAGATTGCCAGACACTGACTTCAGGCTCAACTTTTTTTGATGGTTACATGGCTTTGGCATTGGAGTTTTTGGAAATAGGGTTTCCTTGGCCCCCGGAGGTCGCCGGGATGGCCGGTGATTTCCGGTGCTTTGCAGTAAACTGCCAAACTGTAGGATACTGCACAAGACCACTACATGGTAGGGTTTGAGGTTTAAGAGTTTGAGGGCTTACAGTTTTGGGCTTTGCAGCTTGGAGTTTGATTCCCTAAACCTTAAAACCCTAAACCTGAACCAAACCCTAATCCCCTAAACCCTAAACCTCTAGATCGTGGGATTCTCCCTCAGCCAATGCGCTGTTCGCCGTGTACCAGGATCCTCGCCCAGGCATGTCCGAGCGTGAGTGCTGAAACCGTGATTACGGGTGATCTGTTAGAAGGGGCCCCCACCCTGTAATAGTGGTATAATAGGAATACACTAGGGCCCTACTATAATCCTTATACTCACTATTACAGGGGGGTGGCCGCTTCTAAGTGATCTGTCACCCCCAAAATAGAAGCCTCCCAGGACACAATGCCGCTCCCCTTCCAAAGCGGCGGCGCGGGAGCTAGCACCTCCCTGGGCGCCTTCCGCTGTAGTCTCCTTAGGCTTTTTTTTGCTCTTTTAAACCCAAGAGAGCATTAGTCTCCTTATAGAGTCTTTTTTTGGCTCATATAAGCCCAAGGGAGTATATAGACTAGCATCTTTTTATGGTTTCTAAGTGTGGTATAGTGCGTTCCAACCCGTTACCTAGATCAGCTTACATGACGAATCCTACCTAAACATATGCACCAAAGCTTGACCTGGGTCCTAAACTTTAAGCCCTAAGCACTTACAGGAGGAAAGTGGCTGCTATCAAGGTTAAAGAATCCCAGTAGTAAATAGTAGTCCATACGTATGTGGGTGGTTGTCAAAATTATGGTCCCTTTTCGGGTTATTAGGTGCCGTATTACCTTACCATCCGAGACCTCATATTCGAAGGTTTCGGCAAAGTCCATGTTTTGAGCGGCATCAGTAGATTTCGATAAAAATATATGGAATCGGGTTTATACAGAGCGAAATCGGTGTCGATCGACATGCCCTAAACACCGAACACTATGCCCTAACGGTTGTCATAATCCATAGCATTGACATCCGGAAACACCTACACCACCCCACCCAAGCCCCAATCGTTGTGAAACCCTAGCTCTGGCAGCATGGAATTCCGTCATCCGACGAAGTCCTCGGCAATACCCTAGCTCGTGAGCCCAGAAAGATTCGAAGGCTTCATACAGTTCATGTGTTGCGCACCTTGTGCTTCAATTGTTTCTTTTCCCTTTAAACGCCTGGAAGCTTGGCTAACTTCTTCGATATCTAACCACTCGCACGTGAAAGCTGTATTGAAACGCCCCTTACAGCCGTGCTGTCGGACGGCTTGGCCAACACTTCTTCTGCGCGTCATGCATCTCAACAGGAGTCAGTGGGAATGCAGCAAACTCGTCGGATCCGCTTAAAAAGAACCCCCACAGTCGGCATGCATCCACAACCCGCAGAACCCCACTCAGCAAGTCCAGTCCAGAGATAGGTCCTCTTCTAGCATCGCTTTGTGCGGTAATTTTGGCCATGCCCTTCATGCTTGTGATCAAATCACAAGATTAAATTACGTATAGCCTGCACACGCATTGCAACTACCACGCGCGATTCCGCGGGAAAAGAATCTGGCGGGCTTTGATGTTTTATGCGACATAACTGCTTCGTGGAGTTTCGTTTATATATGCCCATCACACAGGCGCCAGTATCAGTCGGCCTCTGCGAACACACGTAAAATCACGCCCTTTTGTGTGATGAGCTTCGTCCCATCCTGATGCTTACTTGGGTGTGGTGTGTACTGCATGCACTGCGTCTGTTCGAAGGCCTCAAAAGCACAAATACACAGTTTTTTTCTACTCGCTGTCTCAAACCCGAAGTTACGCGAGTCATCCATGCAACCAGACCTTTCAAGCCAATCGACATTTTCTGCTGGGGCATCTGCCGTTGTGAGACTTCCGGCAATGAGTGATTTTGAGACTTCCCGCGTTGGGTGATCGAAATCAATCTTAAACACTGCAGAGGCAGCCCAGGTAGGTGCAACCATTGCAAATACATTCTGAGTTGCTGTGTACACACAGGGCGTTTCGCGAAAAAAACAACTAGCAGCGAAATCTACACGCAAGATGGGCGTTTGATCAAAATCAATTTGACAAGCGTAAACTGTGATTGTATCGTCAACAAGTAGGCGTTTCAACTTGTAGCCGTCATGGCTGCCAGTTAGCCTTCACAACAACATTTCCAGGTTTGGGCCTATCATGCAGCTGCCACAGCAATGGTATCCTGTTACCGTATTTAAGGATATTACAGTTGTCGAAATTCGGTCGTGGAAGCAAAAACAATTTAGTATGTTTTCCTGGCAGTGGCTGATGTAACGAGGGTGTCGTTGGGATGAGGATATCATGCAGAGTTCAATTAGTGCATGGACCTGAAATTGGACTGACAATTGCAGGGCTTTTTTGTTTGCGGGATGTGATTGGATAGCACTGTAGGATGGGATCGTGCGTTGTTTGGGCACTTATGGCTGCAGGGGTTAAATGCACAACCTTTTGTAATTGTATCTTTGTTTATCACATGGCTTGTCATGTCCGGACTACATGAGTGCTAGGGTCATCTGCGCTGGCAGGGGTCTCTCATGCATGGTGTTCGGAATGAGCGGTTGGCTTTGCTTTTAGAAGAAGATATAGACTTGTAGAAGGAAAAACGGATGGGTTAGGACCTGCTTAGGACAGAGTCGCCTGTCTAGGAGACCAGCAGGCAGCAGACCATTGCAGGAAATGTTCTACAACATTCTCTGCTTTTCGACTTGACGCCTGTTCCCCACGTGAAAACTTCGTTTGTAAGAATGTAAGGGTCAAACATCGCATACGGTTCAGGTTATAAAGGCGAGGACAAACTGGACGGCATCGTATTTGATACTGGGTAGTATTGCGCTGTCAATGCACTGGTGCACTGCAGACTGACATCTAAATTCTGTCCCAGAGCAAGGGTGCATCTCTGCAAGCTTTAGGAGCTGATGCGGCAATGATTTTAACCAGTCTAATCGGGCTCATGCCAATTTCGGAATGGGACGGAGTTGAAAGCAGGATGCTTGGGAGTCAGGTCACGTTTCAAGCTGAAATCATAAGCCTATCTGGGTTGGGAGGAGATGTGAATACAGAAAAACCACGTGCAGCCCACACCAAAGAAGCCACGGAACACCCCCACCAGACCAAAGCCCCAGCCATACCCACAAAAAGCAAGGACGAGCCACATGGAAACATGTTCAAACCACCTCCAGCAGCCCCCAGCATTTCGCAGACCTCCGCTCGGTGGCAGCAGTCATGTGTCAAAAACCCAGAAAAGCTGGTGTGTGAAACTTTTGTTGGTGCAGATAGGTTGTGGGAGCATCGGAAATCAAGTCGGAAAAAACGGCACTTCCGGGGAGTAGGTTGCAGGTCGCGGAAACCGGTATACATGTGTGTGTGTGTGTGTGTGTGTGTGTGTGTGTGTGTGTGTGTGCGTGTGCAGATGCCCGATGATCCTGAAAAGGCTGCTCTTGCTATTCAACCTGCACAGCCAGCTCCCACAAATTGCAGAAATAACGCGGTTTATCGCGAAATATCGCGGTTTATCGCGAAATATCGCGGTTTATCGCGAGACCTTCTGAGAGAAGGTCTTTGGCCTGATTTCTAACGCGATTTATCGCGAAATATCGCTGTCTAACGGGGTGTCTGGCGGCATCGGGGCCTTCAACGAGCGTAGTTTCACGATAAATCGAGTGAAGAGTCAGGCCAAAACCCCTTTTCTCAGAAAGCCTCGCGATATTTCGTGGTAAACTGTGCTACTTCTTGGATTCGACAGCAGGCTCTGCAGATTGTTCACAGGCGAGACGGCTTTTTAGGGGTCACCGAGCATCTGTTCACATGCATTTGCGCAAGATATTGGTTAGGCCAGGTGCTGCTGCAAACTTTTGAATAGGTTTGCTTTGGCGAACTTGGCGGCGTATCCGCTTGGTGGCTGGTTATTCAGTCTTGTGGTTCAGGCAGCGGTTGGTTGTAAAAGCACATCCTGCGGTTCATTTACAAACGTATACTGTTAATGAGTTGTGTAGTCACAATGGCGTCTATGGTATAGCCAAGTCTCCCAACCCTAGGTGGACTTGCACATGTGCCGCATATGCACATGTTGTGGTGCTGCTACTAGCCTAAAACCCACTTCGACAGCGGTGATCTGCAAGGGTATGTTGAAACACTCCACTACTGTAGCTGGGTGTCAAGTTACGCGACCACAAATCTGGCAGTTTCTTTTCGCCCGTATGCAGACTGGACACCCTACTCTCAACCTTGCAATCATCAATGCCTCGCAACTGTCGCCTTGAACATCTTGTTGTGGAGCTTGACATTCCGACAGCGATCAAGTAGGCACCATCCGCATTATTCTACCTAGCGCGTGGCCCCGTACCTCAAGCATGGCTGCATCGTTACCAATCAAATGCCGAAACATGGCAAAGCAAGCGCTGGTTCCCTGCAACACCTGGGGGTTTTGCCAGTTTCTAAACCTGATGAAGCATGACAGTCCTGCTACTTGGATTTGTGATTCCCACCCTTTGGCACAGATGACCGTAATGCTTTTGAACCAGCATGAACCAGCTTGTGGTCTTACATCACACTCAAAACCCGTTCAGGACCTCTGGAGTTTATATCCTATTCTAATTCTGGACCATTTACCTGTGCTCCATCAACTCTGTCAAACTCTGTGCCAGATTTGGTTTATGACAATTTCCAAATATGTTGCATGTGTCACAGTGTAGCCCCTACAGTCCCTATATGTGCCATATGTCAACCATGTAACAACCCAAATCCGACATTTGCAAACGATTGTTCAGTCTTGATCAAAGCATTTCATTGCCCTCGCCGTTGCCTCATGTCGTTGGCCCTTCCATACTGCCCTTTTGCAAACCTTGTGCGCGCATGGGTGAACAGTTGACAATAAAGTCATACTCTTTGGAATCAACTACCGTGTTCACGCTTTTTGTAATTTGAGGGGACACAAGCTCGTAACCCTTGCGAGGCTTCCCAACGAAAGGGCGATAATTTATCACTCCAAAACCAACCCGCAAAGTCCCTAAACACTTTGAACCGTCCAAGATGGAAACTTAACCCCGAAATTGTACACAACAGGTGTATAGGTAGCACTTTCGCTCAGATTGTTTTGGGAAGTCAGAAAGCACATGGACAAACTCATTGCTACATGTGCTACTGGGAACACGTGTGCATTGACGTCTTTAGCAGCTACGAATGACGTGTGCGCAGGCACAGTCAGCTGTGTTCAGAAATTCGCTGTGTGGTTTGTGCGAGACATGTTCTATCATCCTGAATGCTTCCTCGTCACACATAGCCCCGTCATAGACGGTTCTGGCGTCCCGGGGTTTTCATTTTATGGATTCCAATCAACATGCTACGCTATTTCACAGCAAACCGAATCAAGAGCCCGTCCATTATCGTCCTACCGCAAAGTTGACATGCTTGCATTGAGAACGGAATTGCCAGCGGTGACCATGAAAACCATTTGAAGGTCCACAGATGCTGTTCGAGGTTCAGACGGCCTTGGGCATCTCCATCTTTCGCGTGCTAAAGACGGACTGGATGTTTGCGACTCTAACGAGCGCTCGTCCTGAGGAGACCTGAGCAACCTAAATTACGACAAGTTTGATTTGCGACTTGTTGGGAATGAGCCTGGATGTGCGCAAAAATCTGGTGCGTGGTGTGTTATTACATTTGAAAACATATCCCTATGGTCCTATGTGTTTTCTTTCGTTGTTTATTCGCATTTCATTTTACCTGACTGATGTATATACACCGCAACCCCAGACGCAGTGATCGCACACCCGCGCTCGCGCCCAAGACTGAAGCGGGTGTTCGGACATTTCCAAACCACGTGTGTAGCTGCGCAGCAGGACCATGTGCAAGGCAAGCGTCGGCATGAATTTAGTTAGCAGAGGCCTAAATACATGGCTTGCCCGCACCTATCGAACTCTTCCATGGAGCCGTTTTAAAAACACGCATACGAAAAAAAGTTTTATGAGCCCCAAAATTATCCCAGATTGCTTGCTTTGACCAGCGTAGCGCGAATCTTGCTGCACACCATTGAACACAAGCACATGATGACACAAAAAAGAGAAAGCTCACACCTTCATAGCTGAACATGTCGGAATCTGTGGTTCGAATTTGTCCCTCCAGTGTGGAGTATTTGAACCTAGATATAATTTTGTATACTTTGATAGGCCTTGAGCTTGCGTTGATGTTAATTCCCCAAGACCTCAAAAATCATGGCATCAGGCGAAACTCTATACTAAACCAGGCATTAGGGCAAAGACCTCGTATTTGCAGGTCTTGCGATGCGGCCATTTGACAACCACCCATGTAGCGCTTGTATAGCAACTTTGGAGCCCGGAAGGGAGCACGAACCCAGCTGCAGCGCTGCAGCAGAGACGTCGGAGAAAAAAGGTTCCCGCACCATGGCTTCGAGTCCTCGAGCTGTCCAATGTGAAGTTGAGGGGAGTTTGGGTCTCTACGGTTTTGGGGAGGGTCATGGCTGTGGTTTCAAGGTAGTGGTGCAGGGTTGAAGAACTGGATGCAATGCAGAAACCTTACTTGGAAGGGCAGAGGACTTAGTAAGTAGGTTGTAAGTAGGGTTATAATTGGGGTAACTCCTTTTAGGGTACTTATAACCTACTTACTAAGTCCCCAGCCCTTCCAAGTAGATGCCTGCGCGAGGCGGCCATAAGCAAGCATGCTGGGTCGCAAAAAGCTCTCGAAACTTCCCAAGCTTTGTAATCTGAGTGCTAAACCTTACAAGGTCAGGACCCCAGGTCCCCAGGCCATGTAGGGATTGATAAGGGGTTTATATAGGGATTGATAAGGTTTAGGGTTTAGGGTTTAGGGTTTAGGGTTTAGGGTTTAGGTAGGGATTGATAAGGGCTTTATGGTGATTTACTGGATTCCCCGTCCCATGCCCGTCACCCAGGTCACGGCCTTTGTCGTGCTCTTAGCTCCAGTGCAGAATCTGGGATGCCGGGGAATACGGGCCAGTATGGGTTCAGGGCTTAGGCTTCAACATGTGGGAGTTTTCGAAAATTCGGGCTACCTTGTTTGGGGGTCCTTATAATAAGGATCCTACTGTTTAGGGTGCTGTCTTAGGGTCCCCTATTTTCGGAAACTCCCATGTATAGCCTGTGGTGTGGGGTTGGGTTTGTATGGGGGTAGGGAACTGTTGAGATCTGTTGCGGAAACTGGTTTAAATTGCATACACAGAATCTTAGAGCTGGGGCCCTGGCAGCATAGAAGGGTCCCAGCTTTAAAGCAGACCCCGCTTCTCAAAATGCTAGCCTGCCGGGCTTCACGTATGGATCGACATGGTTTTCAGACCGTAATGCGTTTAGGAGTTTCGGATGTTTGGGGAATAGGAACCCTGAGCCATAGTTCAGACAGTGAACAGGTGGTCTGAGCCCGGAGCAAGAGTAGAAGATTATTTGACCAGTCGCTGTGAATCCCTTCCCGCCTTGAGCGAGTGTGAGAATCGAAACCGAAGTTTCTACATGTTTCTTTTGCCCCAAACCCTTTCTGGCCCCAAACCAGGAGCCCTGCATTTTGAACATTCAGGTCCATACCGAGCCGTCTGACTTAATCGTAACCCTATGCCCAGAACCCCCCTAAGCCCTGAATCGCTGAAGACACAACCCCGAGCCCTCATAGACCCCATAGGTGAGAACCGAGGTTATGAGCTTCCTAGCTAGCTTGGGCTATGGCCTTCAACTAACCTGCTTGCAGCCCCCCGTAAGTCGCGCGTAGGCGACCTTAAACCCCGGAAATTCATATGGGGGTTTCCGAAAATTAGGGGTACCTTCTTTTGGGGTCTTTATAATAAGGATCCTACTGTTGAGGATACTATATTAGGGTCCCCTATTTTTGGAAACTCCCATATATGTCTTAAACCCTAATGCTGTATCCTACAGCTCAACCCCAAAACCCTGCATCTTGCATCTTCAAACCTCTATGCGCAAGCCTCCGCGAGCTTTCGCGAGTACCCCCTCCCCGCCCCTCAAAGCCCAAACCCAAAGAAGCAGGTGCGGTCCATGACGAACCGAGCACGGGGACTCGAGGTAGACTTGCCTCCTTGCTGGAGCCTCAGGTCAGCCCGAGGGATCCCATCAACATAGAGAGCCCAAAAGCGCGGGTTTAGGGTTTAGGGGTTTAGGGTTTAGTCTAGGGTTGCCAATACCCCTTAGCTAAGGGACATACCTTAAAGTATAAGGGGCTTCATGTTGTGATTTAGGATGTGGGATCTCTGGGAGTACAGGGGTCTGACGAATTACTACTTATACTCCTGCGTGTTGCTGATTATGTATTCTGCTTTATCACACTCCAAAACCCTATAGGAGTTATTAAGGTCTCTATAGCACCAACCTAGTAAGTAGTAGCAGAAAGGGCAATCTTTAGGCTGTTTGTGGTGCTGTAACCCCCGTATACTTCAAAGTTCCACTCGACAAGTGAAGCTTAAATCATTAGTAGTTTTGTTACTTTATCGTATCCAAGAGAAATATCGTATAATGTACCCCGCAAGTCCGAGTTGCAACAAACCCTAAACCGTAGCCGCTGAGGTCCTGCCAAGCTCGAGCTTTTTCGGGAGAGGTTTCCAATGGATGTCGGGCGCTCAGCTCATGTGGGGGAACTGGTTTAGGGGTCCGACAAGAGGTGCAATGAAGTCATGCGATTTGGAAAACACGATGCGAGAACTTTGGAAGCACATTCAAGGGTTCAAGGTGAAACAACCAAACCCAAAGCCCTAAACCCTTCATGTGCGCAGCCCCAGCCAAAACCTCTTAGGACTCAGGCTCCAGTTGTCTTTCACCTTGACGATCAGCTCAGTGAGATCATTCAGAGCTTACAACGGCTCTAAAGCGTAAGACCGTCCCCTAAACCCTAAACCACTAAACGTTAAACCCTGAACCCTAAACCCTAAGCCCCAAACCGCATATATGCACCTTGCTGTGCCTGAGACTTCCAACCACCGAAATCCCCTAAACCTTCTGGCCAAGACACCCCACAGGTTTAGGGTTTTTTCGGGGCCCGAAGCTGTTCCACCCCTATGAACCCTCAACCTATATCAAAAAAACCCTAAACCGTAAACCCCAAACCCGAAACCCTCAACTCCACACCGAAACCCCTAAAACCCCTAAAGCAGCTAGATCCTCCGGATCCAACGGCAGAGAGAGAGAGAGAGAGAGAAACTTCTAAAGCAGTCACAAGGGGTTACCTGCTCTAAGGACCCTAAACCCTATGTAAACCCTCAAAGGATCCCTAAGAAGGAATCTTGAAAGGAACCCTGCGACCCTACAACCCCTAAACTCCACTTGGAGGATCATGGGACTTAGTAAATAAGGTTATAAGCTCAGTACCTTAATTGGGCTTATAAGTAGTTAAAAATTACTCTAATTATAACCCTAGTTACTAAAAGGCACCCTACGACCCTACGGTTGATGATGAAAATCCTGCATACCTTAAGGACCCTAAACTATGGGAATTATGGTATATTCCTTATTATGGGTAATGCAGGATTTATATCATCAACCCTAGGACCCCTAAGAAGAGGAGCGGGCCTTCCAATATCTTTGCAACGCCACTCCGGAGATGCAGAGGGAGGCCCGGTGAGCTTTTGGAGTTTAGGGTTTGTAGGGTTTAGGGGTGTTGGGGTTTAAGGGTTTAGGGCTCTAGGGGTTTAGGGCCTTTAGGGGTTGTAGGGTAGGAATCCTTTGAGGGTTTACATAGGGTTTAGGGTTTAGGGGTTTAGGGTTTTGTTTTTAGGGTTTAGGGTTGAGGGTTAGGGTAATTAGAGTAGGCAACCCCGGTGACTGTTTTGGCGCGCTTTAATCCCTATGTAACCCCCGAGGATAATGTCTGGCTCCTACAGGATACCGGGCAAGTAAAGTGAGGCCGCTGAATTTGGAGTTTGGGGTGTCGTAGGGTTCCTTTCAAGGATTCAATGACCCTAAACCCTAAACCCTAAACCCTAAACCCTAAACCTAAACCCCTAAACCCTAAACCCTAAACCCTTCCTTTTAGGGTTCCATTTTGGGGCCGCAGGCTTGCTTTAAAGGTTCCTTCCGAGGATTCCTTTGAGCGTTTCGGGTCGCAGGGTTCCTTTAGGGATTCCTTTTCGGTTCTTTTTGTGGTTTAGGCTTCTGTCAATTTAAGGGTTCATGTTGAAGAGTCTTAGGGTTCAGGACTCATCTGAGGGTTTAGGGTCGTAGGCTTCCTTTAAGGATTCCATTTTGGGATTCCTCAAGGGGTTTAGGATATATGGTTTCTTTAAGGATGCGCTATTGGGGTTCCTTCGGTGGGTTGGGGGATCCTTTGTGGTTTCCTTTTCAGGGTGCCTTTATTGGTTTAGGATTTCTTTAAGGGTGCCTTTAAAGGGTCTAGGGTTTTTATGGACCCTAGTCCCTAAACTCTGAACCCTAAGCTGTGTTTATAGTTCCTTTAAGGATTCCTATTGAGGGTTTCTTAAACGGTATAGGGTTTGGGGTTCCTGTGAAGACCAGAAAAGATAAAGCATCAGGGATTGAATACGTAAATAGATGAGCAGGTCTTTCTCAGAAAGCGGGCGAGCAAGCGAGCAGCTGTTGTCGAAGTGGAGTTGTCCTTTATGGCTGTTAGTGTACAGTTGCTTTGCACTGGAGGTGCTTGCCAGCTTCTCTCCCAAAAACATGGATGCGCAGCCCTCAGTGCGACATGGAAGAGACACTTAGTCTCATGCGAACCCCGATTGCTCGACCTGCGCTGCTTTTCTTGTACCTAGAGCTCCTTGCAACCTTTTTCAAGCACTACGTATTCCATAGGGTTCGTTTTTAACGCCCTATTCTCATTACTAAGCCTCGTACAGCACGGGGTTGGCCTTGGGGTTCGTGGTCCCAGGTTGTGGAAGGATCCGGCTCAGCTCAACACGATCATTCCTCAAGCAAGCTTGCAAACAGCATTAGCCGCAGGAAATAGCGCCAAATCCTCCAACCCCATTCCTACGGCCCTTAAGCCCTAAACCCTAAGCCTTGCCCCTAAGCCCTAAACCTGAACCTTGCAAACAAAAGCCTGAAGCCTGAGACCCGAAACCGTAAACCCTACTGCCTAAACCCACAGCTCTATATGTAGGAACCAGATTAAGAAACCCTGGCCCTACAACCCCCAAATAATAGGATTCATATAAGGAACCCTAATAAAGGCCCAGGGTTTCTTAATCAGATTCCCACATTAGCTCAAGACCCTGGATTCTAGCTTTCCTAGCAGTAGAGTAGGTAACCTTTAACTTCTTTTGGGTAGTATAGTCCCTATATGACCCCTATATAACCAAGGTGGTTAACCTTTAGTTCCCCATGATACCCGACAAGTAGGCTTTTCTTATCAGGAAACGGACTTCTCGCGTCAGTGGCAGCCTTGGTTGAGAGCCTGACTGGAAGCTTCGTACACAGGTTTCCGGAGCTTCGAGGTGGTTAGGGTTTTGGGTTTAGGGTTTAGGGTTTACTCTGGTTCTGGGTGTTGGAGTTTAGGGTTCCGGGGTTGTTTGCCTTTTTTTGGTGCTGGGTTCTTTGGGCCTTGGTAGGCTAGGGTCTTCAAGTCACCCTCAGCGAGTGCGCATGTAGCTTTCAACTTGTTTGAGTTTATATGATCTCGCTGCTTGAAAGCTCAACTCTTCGATGGCCAGGGTTTTGCTATTGGTCATATGACACTGTGGGAAGTTGGAAGGAGCGTAGACGCAAGAAGGTATGAGTTCTCTTCATGCATCTCTTGACACAAGGATCTTGTGTCTGAGTGACCGTCTTTCCAGACATGAATCACGTGTACACACGGACAGAGTTTCAACCCTAAACACCCCACCAACTTTGACTGTCTCCACCTGGTCTTACCCTAAACCCTGCAACCGACCTCTTCCTGGGTGCATCTTGTTGGATTGTTGGATTGTTGTTGTTGTTGTTGTTGTTGTTGTTGTTGGAGCGTCCGTCTTGTCGGTTTCACACAGTCACGAAGACATATGCCTGGCCTCCTACATTATCCGAGTTGTCAGCGCCGAAACCCTGAGACAAACACAAAGGGTTTGGAGTCTGGGGTGCACCCTAAACCCAAACCTTAAACCCCGCAGATGTGCATACGCTCTGAGGCTAACAGGCTTCCTCAATCGTAGCTTTCGCTATGGCGAGGCTGTAGGCCTCTCTGCTCGGGGTCTCTCTGAATCATCAGGGACAAAAGACACCCTAAAGCTTAAACCCTTTAAGGTTCAGGGCTAGGGTTTACAGGGTTTGGTTCAGGGCTTCGGCCTCAGGTTTTGGGCAGGGTTTAGGGGTTCATGTTGGAAAGATCTCGTAGAGTTTAGGCTTCAGGGTTTAGGGTTTTGAGTGTTAGCATAGTAGTCATAAAGACTGAAGATGGTTTCCATAATATCAAGCTTTTAGGGAAACTTGCTGGTTTTTCGGTTTCAACATCGAGCAATTGGGTTTAGGTACGACCCCCACTCAGAAATAGTTGAACATCATTCATAATGCAGATATATGTGTACCGCAATAGTAGCCCTATTATAGACTCTTACTCTATGGGGGCCGTACCTGGGGTTTAGGGTTGAGGTTGGCAGCTGTTTCAGGGATGTTCGGATGTGTAGAGTTTCAGGTCAGGGGTTTAGAAGAGGTCGATAAGGGTTGGAGTGATGAATGAGTGTTGAGGGACTTCAGTGGGTTCAGGGTTTAGGCTCTGGGGCTAGAGCATAAGGCGGAAATTTGGTGTCTGTCTGCACGGTTTATGGCGTTTCTCGCGGCCTCTCCACATGGGACCCTAAGCCTTAAACCCTAAACCTGAGTCGGGGCGCTGCGTTCGGACTTCAGCGCTAAGACTAGTTCTCCAAATGGCAGTGTCCGAAAATAGGGGACCCTAATATAGTACCCTAAATAGTAGGATCCTTATTATAAGGACCCTAAAATAAGGTACCCCTGATTTTCTGAAACTCCCTAATGGGGATCCCTTTTCAAGGTCCTGCACGGAGCCACTCGTCTCATCACAAAACTTGTTTGGAAGCCTGAGTAGCGAGGGCTTAGGGTCCAGGCACCACACCACCACGTAAAGATCTGCATAGTTAGGAATATGGGAGATTCCGAACATAGGGGACCTTAAGATAGTACCCTAAATAGTGATATGGAGCCCAACATAAGGTACTCCGAGTTTTCGGAAGCTCCCATATAGTACGTAGGTCCTGGTTTCATTACACTCGGCCGCACCCCTGAACCGAATAAGTATAAATATTTGGCCCCCCAAAACTAGACGACCTCGAAGTAGGGTTGAGGGTTTAGGGTATAGGGTTTGGGTTTTACTGTTGTATGTGTGCCTTCTTCGTCCAGAGATGCCAGGCACACCTGCCCACCAGGCCGAGGTACGTCCCATTGTCCGAAACAACGGTTCAGGGTGTCAGGGGTTTAGGGTTGAGAGTTTAAGGGATTTTCTGGGTTTAGGGTGTAAGGGGTACAGGCTGTACTTTTAGTAAAGTTTAGGGTGCAAGGGGTACAGGTTCGCCATGATCTTAGAGGGTTTTATCGGGCTCTACAGGATTTCATTGAGAGGTCAACACGGATTGTGCAAAGCTTCGTCTCGCATCCCCATCATTTCTAGTAATCCCAGGTCATCCATCCTAAACCCTCAACCCTACATCACTTGCGGGGGGCTTGGACATGAGCCGTTTGCAGTGGCTTCCATTGCAAAGTATTCAGGAAGGACAATAATGTAGGAACCTGATTAAGAAACCCTGGACCTATGACCCCCAAAATAGTAGGATTCATATCAGGAACCCTAATAAAGGCCCACGGTTTCTTAATCAGGTTTCTACATTACCTCGATATGCATTCGTGTAACAGCTGCATATGTATCAGAACGAAGAACTCAAGCGAATCTGCAACCTCTGAGGGAACCGTGTGCCGTGGGTCTCTACTCCCTAAATCGTAAACCCCAAATCCCAAAAACCTAACCAATCTCTGTCGGTGCACATACTGTCGAGCTAGTGAAGAAATTGTGGACTACGTGGAGCTTTGTTTGCCTCGTGCGAGTGTGAGCGTCGAAGCCCCAGATGAGTAGTTCTCAAAATTTTCGCCCCTTATTAGGGAACCCCCCAACCCTGGAAGCCTAAACCCAAACCCCAAACCCTACACGCTCACACCGAAACCCCGAAATCCTTGCAGGATCTTAGTAACCCTAAACCTCGTATTGAACTCTAGAAACCCGTGAGCCCTGAATTCTACATCCTTGCAGCCCTAGATCCTCACTCTTTGCTCTTAAACCCCTAGTAGTAGAGTAGGCAACCTTTTTTACCTTTTTTTGGGTAGTATAGTCCCTACATAATCCCTCTGTAACCAAACAGGTTAGCCCATGATACCCGACAAGTAGGAAGATCTTTATAGAACCCTTCCTTGTAGGGCCCTTATACAACCCTGAAAGGAACCCTTAAAGGAACCTTTCAAAGATCCCTACAACCCTGAAAGGAACCCGTAAAGGAACCCTTCAAAGATCCCTACAACCCTGCAAGGAACCCTTAAAGGAACCCTTCAAAGATCCCTACAACCCTGAAAGGACCCCTTAAAGGAACCCTTCGAAGATCCCTACAACCCTTAAAGGAACCCTTCAAAGATCCCTACAACCCTGAAAGGAACTCTTAAACGAACCCTTCAAAGATCCCTTGAAGCTGTGGAAGGATCGGCATCGGCGGATTGACTGGAGAAGCGTTCCAGACATCCGGGAGGTCGGATCCCAGAGACGAGGCTCGGCGCGACACGTCTTTCAGGGGCTTGGGGTTTAGGATTTAGGGTGTAGGGCTTAGGGTTTTGGATTTAGGGTTTAGGATTTAGGGTTTAGGGGTTAGGGCTTAGGGTTTCGGGTTTAGGGTTTAGGGGTCAGGATCAAAGCAGCATTCCGTCTTCCTGGGTTGGTGAATCCGAGTATCCGGCTCTCAAAGTTTGTCGGCCCGCACTTTGGGAAGCCGGTAACTGTCCTCCACAGACCCTAAACCCTAAACTCCACACATTCAGTTAAGGAGTTTTTCAAGAGAGCGCAAATCTGAGCATACTATTTTATCGGACAAGGCTTTAGCACTCATGGTGGGCATTTCCAGACTACGTTCCGGCTCTTTCTATCTGTCCGACGACGATAGATGGACAGGCTGTCCCGCTGAAGTCCGTCATCGGGAGTGACAAGTACGACGTAGTTAAACGGCCGTACTCGCCTCCAGCTCACGTATTTCGTAGTTGCCGCTTGCCAGTTGCGTATCCACAACCTGTCCTTGGAAGGGCAGGGGACTTAGTAAGTAGGTTATAAGTAGAGTTATAAGTACCCTAAATGGAGTTACCCCAATTTTCACCCTACTTATAATCTACTTACTAAGTCCCCTGCCCCTCCAAGTATGGAGCTTGTACTGCCAACACCACAGCTTTCGAAGGGGGTGATGTCATTTGCTGGAACCAATTAGGTAAATAGCTGCTTCGTTGAGGATCTCCTGCGCTCTTGCACGGGACGTCCGATGACATCTTGCATAACCCCCTAAACCCTAAACCCTTAAACCCTGAACCCCATAAACCCCTAAACCCTGAACCGCATAAGGGCTTTCAGCTCTGCCTGCTGCAGGTGGCTATGAGGACCCTGCTAGAAGCCCCGCCCTATCTCGCTCCAGATACGGAGGTGGGGAGCATAACTGGGTTCTGGGGTTCTAGGGGTTTACGGGTTTAGGTTTCAGGGTTTAGGGTTTAGAGTCTAGGGTTTGGGGTTTAGGGTTTAGGGGTTTAGGGTTCTTGTTTAGGGTTTAGCGTCTAGGGTTTAAGTTACCACGATAAGGAAACCATTCTGTTATTTAGTATAGATACCTATGATGGTAACTGAGACTAACATCCTTAGCAAGAACCCAGATAAACACCCAGAGGCCCCAAATCCCAACACCCCAAACTTCAAACCCTAAACCCTAGACCCCCAACCTCAAATCCTAAACCCAAAAACTCCTCAGGCCACAGACCCTGAAGCAGCGAAGGGTCTTGGAGGGTGATGAAGGAGTCTGTGAAATTTTTTTCAGAAGCTCCAATATCCCTGAATTAAGAAATAACCCCTAAAATCATATGCGGGATCCTGGAAAAGCCATAAAGCAACCGGTTGCTTTATGCGTTTTCCCATGGCAAACCCACATATCTATAGGAACCACCAGCAGACAGTTGCATTTGTCAACAAATGTAAGTGTATGTGTAGGAAAAACCATTTATAGGAACCACCAGCAGACAGGTGCATTTGTACAGCAAATGTAAGTGTTTGTGAAGGAAAAACCATAAAGCAATCGGTTGCTTCATGCGTTTTTCCATAGAAAGCCCACATGTCAATTGGAACCACCAGCAGACAGGTGTATTTGTACAGCAAATCTAGTTTGTGTAGGTAAAACCATACTGTAGGGGGCTGGAGGGCTGTAGACATGTTTTGCTGCTAAATAGACCCCCTGAAGTAGGACCCCTTTCCTTGTAGGACCGCCATGCTCAGATTCGGCTGCCTTATGTATTGCTGGTACATACACCCCTTAATTACGAGTCTTTTCCTTCTATGACCTCGACGCCCAGATTCGGATGCTGAAGGCAAGGAAGATGGACGCCAGAAAAGCTTGCAAGGATCACCAGAAGGCTTTGCGCGCTGTGCAGAAGCGCAAAGCCAAGCTTGTGAAGAAGACGCGAGCGTTGTCAACCAGAGACCTCGAAGCAATCTTGGCTACCCGCCGACCGTAAACTTTCCAAGCTCCTGTGGTCTGATGGAGACAAGTTTCATCTGTAAACTTTTCAAGCTCGTGTGGTTTGATGGAGACAAGCTCCGTCAGACCGCGTGCTGAGCTGCTGTGTCCACGCTCCAGGTGACCGAAAATTTCCCATCCATGCATGGGTATTGCAGCGGAGGTTTCCAGTTTGCACTGGGTAGATGTCCGAGACTGGTCTCCCGCATGGCGGATGCCCTACACCCGAAAACTTCCGAGGGTTTAGGGTAGTTTAGGGGTTTAGGGTTTAGGGCACGAGCCCACAGCACAGTCGGCGCCTCGGTTCCTGGCATATGCGTAGTCCAGGTGTAAAAAGAGTTTAGGGTTTGGCGCCCCTCGTCAAACGCAAGAAATGGCGGCCCTAAAACCCGAGAACCCGCAGCCCAGACATTCCCAGAGACTCCAATACCCCTTAATTAAGGAATATTCCTTAAATTATAGTAGGATCCCAAATACCACTTAATTAAGGAATATGGCTTAAATTATATAGGGGTTCATATTATGATTTAAGCCATATTCCTTCATCAGGGGGTATTCCTTAAATTATAGTAGGATCCCTAATATGATTTAAGGAATATTCCTTAATTAAGAGATATTGGAGTCTCTGGGTTCCTGAGGGAACGGCCGCGATAGCCGCCTCGAAGAATTCCGGGCGTCGGGAAGCCCAAGCGGCCAGGGTTTACTTGGAAGGGCAGGGGACTCAGTAAGTAGGTTATAAGTAGGGTTATAATTGGGGTAACTCCATTTAGGGTACTTATAACTCTACTTATAACCTACTTACTAAGTCCCCTGCCCTTCCAAGTAGGGTTGTGGGGTTTAGGGTTTGGGGGTTAGGGTTTAGGGATTTGGGGTTTAGGGTTCAGGCTGACTTGGGCGATAAAACCGCCCCTCGATGTCCAGTCAGAATCTGTTCTATGCGCAGTGTGAACTATATACAGGCCTTGTAGAACCCAGAGACTCCAATATCTCTTATAATTAAGGAATATTCCTTAAATCATATTAGGGATCCTACTATAATTTAAGGAATATTCCTTAATTAAGGGATATTGGAGTCTCTGGGAATGGTGACTGGGATTCAGGTTGAGCATTTCCGACTGTGGCCTTAGGGTTTACCTTAACCCTGAATAACCTACCTTTTTTTAGGGTTCCTTATTATGATTTCCTTATATCAGTCCCTAAGAAGGTAGGTTATTTGGGGTTAAGGCAGGGTTTACTTCGAGCTGGATCTTTCAGCGATGGTGTGTTGAGATCTTGAGTTTCGATCTCTGACCGTAGGCTTGTCGAGTGATGCCATCTGCTTCGAGGTGCTGACTTGCGTGGCCCGTTCTGAGCCCAATACCTTCGAATTACGGACCATATCTTAAATAATCGTAAACGGCGTCATATGATGCTTGAAGGTGTAATCGGTAGTGAACGGGTAATATTGGGCCCTTAACAATTACCACTACTGTTTTTTAGGGGTTCCTTATTATGATTTTCGCTTCATGGACACCAAAACCCTATTCTAATTATTAAGGCCCCTAAATCATAGTACCCGTATGGATCCCCTTATAGACCCCCTTTAAAGAGCCCCTTTGAAGCGACTCTTATTCTACTTGTTAAGGCCCTTATGTTCACGGGCTCTCTGGGAAATTGGAGAGCCTCTCCGGGATGACCTTTCGCGCTGACTCTGAGGGTTCAGGGTTGTGGGGTTTGGGGTTTGGGGTCTAGGGGTTTAGTTTGGGTTTAGGGGTTTAGTTCAGGGTTTAGGGGTTCAGGGGGCATATGCAAGTCTATGCAAGAAAAAAGGGTTTAGGGGTTTAGTTTGGGGTCTGAGGGGAGACGGAATTAATGTGGCGTGCAACATTAGCAAAGGGTTTGAGGGTCTAGTCATACAAACGGCGTTGGAAACAGTTTTTGAAGCCTCTACCGTAACAGCAGGAGGTGCCTCTCATGGCTGAAGCACTGCTGAAGCCACAACATCGGAAGCACGTCTCTTCAAGATTGATTTAAGTTCACCCTGCAACCTAAAACAGAGCTGGGTTTAGGGTGTAGGGTTTTAGTCGAAACCTCTATATAGGGCCCCAGCCCTAAACCCCTGAACCCTATGCCTGCCTGGATTGTTCGAGAGGGTGCGCCGACACCCGAAACCATTAAACTCCTAAGCTAAAAACCCTAAACCTTGTAAGTTCGTAGCCGCTACGCGAGCCTCGAGGCAATACCCGATGGACGATCGTGCCTTTGACTACCTGCTTCAGGTTGGGCCATTCAACATCGATCAGGGTTTAGGGATCAGGCTTTGGGGTTTCGGGATCAGGGTTTAGGGTCGAAAGCGCATTTAGGGTTTGGGGTTTAAGGGCTTCGCATTCAAGATGAGATTCCTCTATCAGAACCTCATGAGAAGCGCTTTGAACAAGATTTGAAGTCCTGGCAAGCCCTGTGACAATATTATGAAACCTTTAGCCACTGCTATTGCATCTGCGAACATTCGCCTAACCCGATGAAAGCTTCTGAAATCCTTGCCAAACCCCTTGCTTTCTTGTCTGGGTGAGCTCTGTGCCTGTAGTTGTCTTTTTGACGGAGCTTAGGTGTGGATTCGTGCCTGAATTGTGCGAGTGTGCGTGTCGAAACCCGGAACTTCTACACCCTTCAACCCTCAAGCCATCAAGCCCTAAGCCCTTATAAACCCCTAGCTCAGAGTGTTGGGCAGAAGAATAGGCATCTCAAAAAAACCTTCAACCCTTAAACCCTTAAGCTCTAAACCCCAAGCACTGGGAGGCAGACAGAGAGGTTCAGGACACCGTCTTGGCCGAATTCCAGCCGAAGCGGCGCCCGCTTCTTAGTTCTCGGAGACACAGGTAGTGACGGTTTAGGGTTTAGGGTTTTAGTGCGATGTAGCGAGGGTTTCTGAAATTGTTGTTTCAAAAGTCGGGCTGCATACGGGTATACAGCTGTGTTGGGATCCGACCACAAAAATCGTGCAGAAACTGGTTCGAGGTGTAAATACCCGGCCCCAGCCAGGGGTTTAGTTTATCGTCCTTACGATTCCCTTTTCTCCCAGCCCAGGCCCTAGACCCTTTGATCGAGGATTTGCACTCAACCTAAAACTCAACCCGAAACCTGTTTAGGTTTAATCCCCTAAGTGCGAGACGTAGTCCTTTCTCTCCTCATTGAATGTGGGCGTGGCCCAGCCTTGGTGTAACTGAACCCACAAGAACCCATCAGAATGTACCTTGAACCAGAGTATGGGCACTTGTATTTACTTCAGAGGTATTGGGCTTCCTGGCCCGATTGTTGAGCTTAGAGTTACAGCCTACATCCAAAGGGGTCGGATTGAAGTATGAGATGTATCTGGGACTGGCTGAGTCCGTGCACCGTCCATTTGGTGGGCACGTCAAAAGCCTGCTTTCAACCGTAAATTCTGTCAGCGACCTGAGGCCATTTAGATGGCGATTATTCAGCTTCCGTCACAAGCTACACCAAGGTGGGGTCGGATTATGGGTTTATGGTTGTAGGGGCGTCTGAGGTGTTTTACACCTTGGCATTGGAGCTTGCACCGGTTGGTTGAACTCCGACCCCTCTCATATGCTTCTAGTATAGGGCTTATACCTGAGTTCAGAATCTATACCGTAAACCCCAAGTAACTTACCGTCTAAAGACTTATATAAAGAAACCATACTAGGGAACCCTACAAAGGTAGGTTCCTTAGGGCAAAGGTAGGGTTTCTTGGGGTTTTGGCTGTACAATTTCGTATGCTTCATCTGACATCAGCCACGAAGGGTTTTTTGGGGAGCAGGGCCTCCGGCGTATTCTTGCAGAATCGACGGCTAAGCAGTGTCCTCCCTGGTGTTTGGTAGCAGCTTCTTTTTAGGGTCTGGGTTTTGGGGTTTAGGGTTTGGGTTTAGGGTTTAGGGGTTTAGGGTTTAGGGTTTAGGGTTTTAGGGTTTTAGGGTTTAGGGTGCGAGAGGCCTGGATGCAAAAAAGGTTTAGAGGTATGTCCTTTGTCGATGAAGCAGGTTGCAAGATGTGCAAGGACGTGGTGAAGGGAGCTATTGCTGTCATCGCTTCAATCACAAGCATGATGCATGATGGTCTACCAGAAGGGCTTGAACAACTACCAATACGATCTTTTGGGGCTCCCTTTCTGTAATTATAGTATAGTGGGCCCCCAAAACCCTAATCTAACTATTAAGGCCCCTATATCATAGTATACCCTTATCTTATAGACGCCCTTTTAAGAACTCCTTTTAAGCGAACCTTATTCTACTTGTTAAGGCCCTGATATTCTACATTACACCATCATCTCCCCAGTCTTCTTCCCGGCCTTTGTCTTCCAGTGTGCTTGTGGTCGACCTGTCACGCGCAAGAAACCCTTTCAATCCCACCTTTGCGCCCTGAACCAAACCCTAAACTCTAAACCCCAAACTCTAAACCCTAAACCCTAAAACCCTAAAACCCTAAACCCTAAACCCTAGGAGGGAACAAAAACTCTGCCTCAATCGAGGCTCTCTAGACCGGCTGCGGGATAGAAAGGGGCGCTTAACAAGAAAATCAACTCTACCCAGACGCCCCAAAGTAGTTCCTTTTTGGGGTTACCTTATAGGATTCTATATATGAGCCCCAAAAAGGAACTACTTTGGGGCCTTTGGGTAAAGCTGAGTTTTTCCTCGTAGCGAACGCTTGCGTCGTGGTCTATAGGCTTGGGTTTAGGATTCTTGGCCCTGAGGCTTGATATAGAGCCAAGGGTCCTGGCCCTAAGCCCTGAAGTTGAAACCTAAACGGCCTCAGGCTTTGACGCACCTGCGCACCATGCCCCTCAGCAGTCCTCATCCCAAAGCTCCAGACTGTGTTTTGCAAGTAAAGCCCAGCGTCTTGGGGCTTTAGACTTGATGCATGGGTTCGTAAGGACGAGGAAAAATCGGCATCGTTGGTGGGTGTGTGTGTGTGTGTGTGCGCGTGCGTCAGCGATCACATCTTGTATTTCTGAGAGCCCAGAGACTCCAGTATCCCTTAATGAAGGAGTATTCCTTAATTACATCGTATTCGGGATCCTACTATAATATAACGTACATTCCTTAATTTAAGGACGCTTTCAGGAACCCTGAGGTATATTCCTTAGGCTGTCTGCTTCTTGGTAGCAAAATGGGGGAATAGATCATGGGGACTCTTATTGGGGATTATATATAGGGACTACTAGAATGATCCATTCCCCCATTCCCTACTAAGCACCAGACAATTCAGTGATATTGGAGTCTCTGGGAAGTATACCCTAAACCCTAAACCTGTTTGTTCTGAGTAACTGCCCACATGAGGGGTTTGCGATGGTTTAAAGATTTAAGTTTAGGGAAATGAAGCAGACCCTGAGATCTAAAGCCCGAGTCGCTACACGGTGAAAAGTAAAGCTCACCTTATACGAAGCCCTGATCCAGGCTGTGAAAAACAGGGCGCTGGGCTCAGGGCACGTCACTGCTCAACCCCCAAGCTTGGTGTTTCGATGTTTAGAACACATGAGTTGGGGCTGTGCCGATATGGGAGTTTCCGAAAATTAGGGGCACCTAACTTGGGGGTCCTTACATTAAGGATCCTACTGAGGGTGCTACTGTTAGGGTCAGCCTTGTCCTTTTTCATGGTTCCCCCAAAAGAATAAACAGACCGGCTAGTAGACCTTCTTCAATGTTTCCTACGAAGGGATAGAGGTATGGGGCTCTGTCTATTGTTTCTAAAAGGACAAGGGCGGTTAGGGCCCCCTATTTTCCCAAACTCCCACATGGTTTTGAGAAGGCTGTCGCGCCTAAACAACGGCACATTTTCGCATTCTTGCGGAAGGAGGGTCTCCTGCAGGGTTTAGGGTTTAGGGTTTAGGGTTTTGCGTCTTGATCTATAGCATCCTTAGGTTTTTGTTGGATTTTTTATCTATAGTCTCCTTAGTTTGTTTGGATTCGTTGTTCCAAAAAAGCCCAAGAGAATATTAAACGTACTATATAGTTCTATCATGGTTCCAAGCCGGGGGGTGTAGTGATGGGAAAACTGTGTCCTCAGCTGCCCACTCCCGAACCTCAAACCCTTGCGACAGACATGAAACCTCAACGAATCCCTGGAAGCGTTTTGTCCCCAAGAGCCCGAGAGTAACCGCGTCAGGCGCCCCATCCCTACGGCCGTAGTAGGCCCTACTATAGGGGCTTCAATAATTCCCTATACTATTCTGGGTTCCTGATTACAATTACATATAGTATAAAGGGCCCCAAAACCTTATTATATTCTCAAGGCCCGTATACTAGAGCCTTAGTTGGAAGCCGTCCCGGATCTACACCCTCAAACCGGATCCTAGCATGCTGGAGGCCAAAAGCCCACAGACCCTTAAGTCCTAAGCACTACAGCGCTATAGTAGTCCAGGGCCAACAGCCTTCTAAACCTGACTTAAGAATCCTAAGCTCCAAACCCCGCATAGCACGGTCACTTCATCTGTTCTGAGATTTATGTTGCTGAAACCCATCATGTGTCTGTCCCTTTAGAACGTTTCGCATTGTCAGACTCCGAACCATATGCCTCCTGGATTGTCCGAGTGTGAGCGCCGAAACCCGAATAGCCTGAACCCCTACAAACTGAAGCCTCGCTGCCGAATCCTAGAAGCCCGAAGCCCTAAACCCAGGAGTTTCGTGCTCTTATCGGACACAGCGTTGCAGAAGCCGTGCGAGCCCCCAAAATCCTTAAACCTAAACCCCAGTTCCCTGAACTCGAAGCCCGAAAACCCTAAACCCTTATCCCCAAGGCCCGAACCCAAATAGAATCCTGTAGAGTCCTTCACAGAGCCACCCTTTGAGGGTTTAGGGTTGAGCCTGGGCACCCCTTAACCCCAAGTAATCTACCTTTTTAAGGACTTATATAAAGAAATCATATTCGGGAACCCTAAAAAGGCAGGTTCTTTAGGGTCCAGGCCATGTTAGAACCGTGGGCAGAACCCTATTTGACCCATGAGACCCTATCTTTGGACGCCCTTTACACGACCCTTTCACGAGAATCCCGCCGGACCCCCGCAAAGCCCCGTAGGTGTTTCATTCATGCGTATGCCCGTAGATTCTTAGATCATAAGGGGTTCAATTCTCTATCATCTCTCTCCGCTTTCTCGCTCTCTCGCTCTCTCTCTCTCGCTCTCTCTCTCTCTCTCTCTCTCTCTCTCTCTCTCTCTCTCTCTCTCTCTCTCTCTCTCTCTCTCTCTCTCTCTCTCTCTCTATCTCTATCTCTCTCTCTCTCTCTCTCTCTCTCTCTATCTGTTTCTCTGAATTAAATGATACATACGCACATACTAGTATAGTCGTTGTTCGGCGGTGCTGGACTTTCTGGGATCTGCGGCACACTTAGGCTCTCTCAGCACCTTTGAACGATGCCGGACACGCTCAGCCCGATGCAGGGCTTAGCTCAGGTGGGCTTCTTGCCATGAGGGCGGTTTCGGCTCGGGGGTTTTGGGGGTTTAGGGTTTAAGGGTTGATAGGGGTTTAGGGATTAAGAGTTTAGGGTTTTAGGGTTTAGAGTTTAGGGTTTTAGGGTTTAGGGGTTTAGGGTTTAGGGGGTTAGTCTGCAGGCTTTTGGGCTTCAGGGACAGGATTATGCGGAGCATCTCGCTCTTTCCTTCGCATCGTCTCGACGTTAGCCTGGGACACCCCAACCCCAAACCCAAAACGTAAACCTTAGCTGAGTTCAGTCCTTTCGTGATGTTGACTACGTACTATCGAAGCGTAAGTCGAAACCATCAACTCGTCCCCATCACTCCTCGCCATAATCTTGAGTGCCATTTTCGTCGCCAAGGCTATTCATCTGATCTTGTTGGTGCGACCGCACGACCAAAGACAAGGTCGTCAACACAAGAAATGTCAAGCAAAGACCCCAACCTAGAAAGAACATAACAGGCGATGCAGACGTCAAAGGGTTGAGTGATGGTCGAAAGGTGCATTTGTTGTGGCAGAAAGCTGAATGGTTTCACTGTGGCTTAGGCTCTCAAGTTTGGGCTGCATCATACAACGCGTCTGGGTTGATGATATTGACTTCTACTTTCAGTTCGTAGCCTTCATCCTTGAGCCGTGGCCTCATTACCGGGCAAAGCTGCGTCGGAGAGTGCTGGGCGCGGAATTGTGCGAATGGAATTGGTGCTAAGTATTAGAAGCGACGCCACCTAATTAAACTCCCGGACACTCGTTCAGATGGAATCTTTTTCCATCAAGGGCTCGTCTTGAGTAGGCACGTGACAGCAACTACATGCTAATCATTGCAGAGCATACTGAACGGGCTGTCTTCACACATGTGCCACAGAACCCGAGTCGAGGCACATCTGTACTATGCTTCCTACGAATGCGCGCTGTCACACATCGCCTCCTCGAATCCCCTCGACAAGGGTTCACAGTACGGGTCGTGGGACCGTTAGTCAGCTACTCATCCACAGGAGACATCGGGGCGCCGATTTGGGAACGGAACTTTTGAAAGGCCTGTCGTGCCAGTGGTTGTGTACTCAAACCATCATCGTTGTTATGGCCGGTGCATCTGAGACCCCCTGATGCCTGCAACTCAGTTCGGGAGACCTAGCCCGAGAACACTGACAAATATCGACAACTTTGAACCAATAACCCTTAAGCACCTGAACCCAGCAGAGCCTTCTACGAGTTGAAAGGTAGCAAGCCCTACTGACGCGTACTTGAGTTGTATGTTCTGATATGCTGCAGCTCGCGAGTGCTTACGATTGCATGCTAACTTGAAACCTCGAAGGTGTTGTATAGTGCAGGACTGACAGCATGTCATCACGTGAAAAGGGTCAAACTGCATTGCGTCATGTACACAGTTTCATGTGGAGCCCAGGGGCTTCAGAGGGACGTTCGTTTCTCAACTTGGTAGCGGAGCTGTCGGG
Organism: Symbiodinium sp. CCMP2592; assembly: GCA_905221615.1. Classification (NCBI taxonomy): domain Eukaryota; class Dinophyceae; order Suessiales; family Symbiodiniaceae; genus Symbiodinium; species Symbiodinium sp. CCMP2592. The sequence continues at coordinate 269,318 of CAJNDT010000358.1, forward strand.
TGTTCGTTCAGGGCTCATGTTCCTCTCGTGCCTTGCCATGTTGACCACCCTTGTGTTTACTGGCATTGGCAGCGTAATGCCCAAGACGATTTCCGACATGAAGCTGAATAACGAGACGTACGCAGCCAAAGAAGCATTCAACATCCCTGATGGGATTGATTCTGCTTTGCTTGACCCGAACGCGAGCGTTAATGACACAAACATGATGAACATCTTGTCGATGCATCGTGAATCTGATGTTGCTCTATTTGCCAAAGAAGAGATTGCACAGCTTCTTCATGATCAACAAGAGCTTGTGCAGATGCTACGTGAGATTGATCGTATTCTGGAAAACGGTTCTGATTACGGGAATGGCCTTCCTGTGAAACGTGAGTTGCGGAGTTTTCCGGAGGATGACCAAAACGACGACTTTGCAGGAAGGAGTTTGGTGATGTATGATTCCATCCGGGCTTCAGCCCAGGACAAAAGAAGGATGCATGATGTACAGCAGTTGCGTGAGCGTCTGAGGCGTTTTCGTGAGCAAGCTCGTTCGCACTTTGAGTCACGAATGCCTCCTTTCAAACGAGCGCAAGATAAGAATATGCACCTTAATACTCTCAAACGTCTTTCCCGCAAAGAGCGCCGACTGCAGGCACGCGCCAGTGCTAAGTCCAAGGTCAAGTCACATCAGGGTTGGGTCCAAAGGTTTATTGCCAATAAATGGTTGGGATTGGTTTTGCTGGTTTCCCTGGTTCTTTCTTACCTCGCGTACATGATGCCAGGCGCACCGCATAGACCAACAGGTTTTGGCAACGGACCGCGGCAACACGCCCATGTGGGCGATGCCGGACCTCCATTCTTAGGCACAGCTACCCTTAAAGTGCCTCCGGCATGGAGTGTAGAACGTAACCACCATTACTCCCTGAGATCTTGGATTAGTGACCTCATTATGTGGTCAACGGCCACTGACGTTGAACCTCAACGTATGGGTCCTATCGCCGCGCTTCAGGTAACCGGTAGTGCAAAAGAACTGGTGCGTGAAATCCCTCCTGATCAGTTGGCAAATGGTGGTGTAGACCCGGTAAACGGCAATCAAGTTACGGGTTTGATGATGTTGGTTCAAACTCTAGCCCGTCGGTATCTGCCACTGGAACAGGAGCAATCCACCCGTGCCATCAGTGATTTCATGAACTTTGATCGGATTCCTGGTGAGAGCGTCGATGCACTGCTTGTGCGGTTTGATGTGCTGCGAGCTCGTGCTCAACAACGGGGCGGTTTTGGGATCAATCACGGGGGTTTGGCTTGGATCCTCCTTAGGTCCCTCAGAACAAATGCTGAACAAACTGACCGTCTTTTGCAGTTCATGGGTGGAGCGCTTCCCAACAACGATGCGGAAATGGGAATGCTCATTGAACGCATTCGGCGACAAGGTCATTTGTTTGAAGGCGGGCTCAGGCATCCAAACCAGCAAGCAGGAGTTGGAGACCCAGGAAATTACCATGTCCAGCATAATGTCTACTCCTATTTCCCTACCTTTGAAACCGCCAATCATCCCAACGCGTCAGCCTGTGGAAGTTTCTGTGCGGGTTTCGCGCCAAATACAGCCGCCCGTGAGGGCACGGCCGGATTCAGCGCACACGGCGCATATGCAACAGGCTTTGATGCTGATATGGGTAGAATGGCAGGAGGCTTGGGCATTGGTGATGAAGGTCAGTGTTCCTACTGTGGTTTGTATTTCGAGGATGATGACATGTCATCGGCAACTGAGTCCGACACAGGTTCGTATGACGCTGATGCCGCATCGTATGCCACAGTGGAAGTCGATGGCCAAACACGCCATGATGATGATGCAAGGGCGAACGCACTGTATCAGGATTATGTGATGGCCCGCAGGCGTTGGCGTAGGTACTCTGGCAAACCTCCTCGTAGATACCGTCGGTATGGTTTCAAGCATGGTCCAAGGTTTCAATCCAAACTGGAAAGAGGACCGTATGCCAGAACTTACTCAACTTTCCTTCCGCAAGGGGCTTTTGCAGGCGGAAAGGGAGGAAAAGGTAAAGGTAATTCTGGTGGTTTTCGCCGAGGTCCAGGTGCATTGAATCCTCGCGGTAAGGATGGACAAATTATGAAGTGTGCAAAATGTGGTTCCACATCGCACTTGTGGCGAAAATGCCCTCAGGTCGTGTCAGGCAATCAAGCAAGCGCATCAGGCACACATTGGGCACAACAAACCAGCGTATCCCCAGCCTTAGCTCTTATGACCAATGCTGGCAAACGATCTGCAGTTGAAATGTGGCCATCGGCCAATGCAGCAGGAATGCCAGGTCAGATGAGTGGGGTTGCATTTCATTACTTAGCTGGTAGTGGTTCTTCTGCACCTTCTCAGGTTCCATCCGAGATTGGATTCCCGGTAGCCACGCCGTCCAGATACGGTTCGGGAATAGATGAGGAAATGCGTAGGTTGGAAACCGCATCCCAAGTGAGTAGTACCAGATCTCAGAGATCGCAAAGGTCTCAAAGGTCGAGGGCATCGCGAGATGTGCCCCCACATTGGAATGCAGATACCGAGCATAACCCGGAACCATCTCCAGAAGATGAGCCTGCAAGCAGTTCAAACGCCATATCAGGTGTCGCAGCCGTTCAAGCAGTGGGTACAGGCAACAGGCCACCAAGGTTTCCACCCCCAAACGAGCGAGCACCGAATGAAGATCAACTTGATCGTCAGCGTTCTGTCTTGGAACTCAGCTCTTTGTTGCATCACGCATGGTGGGAAGGCGATGCTGATGATTACAGCTCCTCTCAAGAGGTAGCCGGTTTGTACCATCAGCGTACACGCCTAGAAGGCAACCGAGTTGGATTGTTGGTTGACCCCGGGGCTCATGATAATTTGGTGGGTGGTCTGACTGCAGAACGGATGGCTGAACAGGTTGGCACGCCGAACCGGCAACTTCGCATGTCCAAAAGCTTGCAAGTTGAAGGCGTAGGGCAAAATTCCCAAACCCAAAGGGTCCCGGGTGTGGTCTGAGACACAACTTGCAAACCAGCTATTAGCAGTTTATATAAGACGAGAACGGCGTTGGCTCGTGGACAACGTTGGCTCTGAGACAAATGATGGCTTCTGGACAATTTTTTAAAGGCTAAAAATGATATGTCAATGACGTTCACACATGCAATTTATGTCTTCGTGTGTGTGTGTGTGTGATCGAAAAAAACACAAACAGAACATCACAATAATCAACCTCCAGAAAGCCACAGTTCCGGGTCAGAGGATCTAATTAACCTATGCTATAAATATGTATATATGGCACATCGAGACCCCGAAACTGCAAAAAAAAACCTTTGAAGCACCAACCCCTCAACCCAAACCCGCACACTCCCCAAAGCCTGAACACTCAAGCAGAAACCGCAAGAACCCCAAACCCTGAAGACTCAAGCCGAAGCCCCAAGCAACCAAAACCCCAACCCCGGGCCCTTAAACCTAAACCCTCACCATACGAAAACTTTCGCGATCTGACACATTAGTATTATTAATAATACTAATGTGACAGATCGCGAAAGTTTTCGTATGGTGCAGTTCAGGTAGGGTTTCTTTTAGAGCAGTTTACGGTTCAGGCGTTCTGGGGAAGAGGGCATTAAAATATTGTGGCCCAAGGCCATGGCTTGCCACAGGGTCATCGAATTTGGAAGGTGTGGTTTAGGGTGTATATAGGGGTTTAGGGCTTATAGGGTTCAGATTTTGGGCAGATCTCGTCTGAGCACACGATATGGGGCTGAAGCCCCGGGCTTAAAACACCATCAACCCTAACCCCTAACTCCCCCAATCCTTGAGGATTTTTGGGATACAACTCTAGACCCTTAACCCCCGAACCTCGGACCCCAAACCGTGTACCGGACCCTAGACCCTTAACCTTTGAACCTCGGACCCCGAACCCTGTACCCTAGACCATCCTAGACCTAAACCCAAAATCGCAAGCTCTGACTCTAGAGCCTCGGTCGAAGATGCTGCACCCTTGTATTTTGCCGGACTGCAGATGATCGTGTCTTCAAACACGATCTAATTTGTGCATGTGCTTCGGAGCTCCACTGCACAGCTTTTTGTAGGGCCGGGGTTTAGCTAGCTATATACTCGATCACAGCTTAAGAGCTCTTTCGCCATCGCAGCTAGGCCTACATTTCATCATCACCAGACTCAGCAGCCATGTCGTCGGCAATTAGCCTCGACTGGCCAGAACCCAAAACCCACTTAAGGTCTAGGGTTTAGGACATAGATTTTGGGTTTGGGCTTACTATATATAATTCTTAAGGAAAACAGAAAGCCTGCAAATACCCACACCAGGCAGGGCCTAATACCTAGACTAAATGTTATCTTTCTCAGCTGGATCGTTGAGGGCTGGGGCTAGGGTTTGTTCAGAGCTTGCATTCCTGTGGTTTCGATTCAAAAGCCCATCACCCATCTCCTGTTTAGTCTATGCTAGCCTTAGAATAAACATGCCCCATAAATGGGGTCTGGATCTGCACCAAGTCACCAAAGGTAGTAGCGCTGCAGAGTGCTTCGCTCCAGGGCCCGGGAGTGAACTCTTGAAGCGATTCCTTGCAAATCAGGCAAAATTAAACGAATTGGACTAGATAATCATCCCGGGACCAGTCCCCATATAATTGTAGTTGATACCGGATTCTATCGATCACTAATTCGAATTCCAATTTCGTGGTGTCCTAATGTTCCCCAAGGGTCCATGTACCCAAAAAGGCTTCAATTAATTAAAGTAGTCCCTATGTATATCTATCTATATATATATGTATAGGTGTACATGGGGGCCAATGTATTATATTAATAAAACTAATGGTACATGGACCCTTGGGGAACATTTGAATTCAGTAGAGTCACCAACCAACCGGCCATTCATGTCCTCTGCCAGGAATGTGTGATAATGCCTGAAGTTGTAGCCTCAGCTTGCATGCATATGATGAGGTAGGCATGCACACACCAATAAATATATGTGCGCAAACATGACGAAATCAGCCTGGCCACGCTCCTTGGCGGCGAAGAACACCATTTCCTGTACAGCCTGGGCTGCAAATCAATTGATTTAAAGTTGAGGGCTGAGTGTTGAGGGTTTAGCTATAAGGAGCTTATCACGAGTTTGACCCCAAAACAAATACACATTTGAAGTAAGCAGGCCAAAATGCATGCAGCTTTGGCCGGATGGGGAAGTACGGGAGACCAATACTTGCACATTGGGCAGCCAAACCAAGGTAGGCAGCAAGGCTTGCATCTGCAGCATAGGAGATGGCTTGAATGTGGTTGTCCTGGAGATACCGTGGGGCAATCTCCAGATTGTTCATCAGCTCCGGCAGGAAGTGCCTCGAAATAGGCTTGAGTTCTATTAGAGCACATGAATCGAAAGTTTGGGTGTAGCATACTCGATCAGATTGCAGGGTGCTATTTCAATTATACCGCCCAGTTTCATGCACTGGGCCAAGAGCAGAAGCTCCTCTGTGTCATAGCCTTCCTGGTGCACAAGCTCCGTCACCGTATCCGCAAGCCAGCTCGTCACGACTCGGACCTATGCTAGCTGGAGCTGAATCTGACAATTAACTTAATTATATTATTGTATACCGCATCCGAACCCCACTATAAACCCATCCAAGGCACATTGTACGCCTTGGCGGCCAGCTCCACTTCCCCATCTTTCCCACGGAGGTGCTTCGGTTGAAAGAGGGGTTGCGAATGCCTGATTTTTCAGCACCATTAATTTATAGCAGGTCGTACATATCCCTACTATGGATAATATATATATATATGTAACTATAAACTTATATATATATATATATATATATATATATATATATATATAGTTAAATAGCCAGGGGTGCACAATCTTGCGTTCCCGGCACCAAGCCCTAAAAGCTGCATAGGCAGATTTGAGCTGTTCGGCTTTCGACACCCCAGGCCAAATGTCCTCCACAGGTCCAGAGGTTTGGTCTCCGATTTAGGGTTTCGAGGGCAGGGCTTGGTTAAAGAAGGGATCGGATTTAATAATTCGAGAGTAAAAGACCGTGTATCCTGCTTGCACAGCAGCTCAAGGCATGCCCCAGATGCCCATACAAGTGGCCCCAGGTTCAACTGGTGGAGGGAGCACCATCTCACCATCGTGTGGTGAAAACCACCAATGGTCAAAATCCAACCTAGAAGGCTGCACCCATACTATCCACTAACCCCTAAGCCCTAAACCAAAATTTGATAGCCGAGCATCTTGGATGCACACCCGGAGGCTGTTGTGCACACTCAGTCACAAAGCTGCGCATGTCACGTCGAGGCTGATGCTGTAGCTGGGCTGGAACCGTCACAAAAGACCCTTTCTGCACATAGCAATGGTGGCAGATGTTGCAGGCGCTCCACCCAACACTCATCCCCAGCCATTCCTGGTTCAGGGTTATCGTCCGGGGTTAGAGTTTAGGCACTATATGTTCAGTCGTTTCCCTTAATTTATTTTGTACTGCCTTGTAGAACTTCCAATCACCACGTAGTTCACAAAGTGGAAACCGGACCACCTCCCCATTGTCCACCACAAGTGGTTGCTCTAGCATTTCCGGCACACCTTCCCCCTCGCACGTACCATCGGCATTCAGGATGGGGCGGGCTGGCGTGAAGCCGAGGATGGCAGCATTCAGCGATGTGACTACCTTGCATTGGTCGTGAGGTCAGGGCTAGCTGTAACATTAATAGCTATATCTTGCAACTTAACACAATCCCATGCTGTCAGAGTGCCGGCTTCATGAATGCCTGGAGGGTTCTGAAGCCCAGGCTGAAGACCTTTACAGGGTTTTGGGCTCAGTGCTGTTAGAAATGACATATTATAAGTTCAATTTCTAATATAATATTGCCGGTTATAAGCCCCAGCCTCCCTGACGATAAATATCGGGAAGTGGGTCCGCATTGCTAGGCCCTTCTTGTCGGCTAAGATGAAGCCCAGGTAGGTGCAGGTCAATTTCTCCTGCCGGTTGAACTTCACATCGTCGCCGTACAGGAAGGTCGGGATGGAAGTTTCTGGGTATTGGCTGCATGGGTGGGATGCAGCCCAATCAGTGTGTTTGACCATATGGGCCCAATACTCACGGTTGGCTTCCCTGTCCAATGCATCAGTCGACATCCCCCTTTGATGAAGATACTGAAGCAAATGATGTGGGAGGACAACAGGTAGTCTCCTATTTTGCCAAGACAGGTGCCCCCCAACGGTACCCCAAATCCTAGCACCTAAACCTAAACCCTAAGTACATATATAGGTACCTCTAAGCTAGGACCCTTTGGGTTGTTCAAGGGGCCGTTGGATCACTGTGTCATCTGTTACCGATGTGCGCATCGGCACCTGCACATAGCTGATTGGAACCTCGCATTAACCCCATTGACTGGACAACACTAGTGTACATGTACACGTACAAGCATTCGAGATCGATCAGCCATGCGACACAACCCAATGCCGATGTCATTGTGCGCAAGACATCACGTTCCGTGTTGGATGTCCATTTGCCACAAGCCCCAGCACGTCGAAGCTTTTCTCCCATGGAGCACAGGGATGCACCCTTGGCATGGATCTCCTGTGTACAGATTGTATTTTAGGGTTTGGTGTTTAGGGTTCAGGGTTTAGGGCTTCAGGGGTTTAGGGTTTAATGGCTTATATAAAGGGACCCCAAACCCTAAATCTAACATTCAGGTTTAAGCCCTGGTCCTTGTGACTTTGCTGCAGCATTGTCACAGCTCCAACAAAGCTGAGGTCCTGGGATGGAGTGCCTTGGATGACATATATAAAACTGTTTGAAAGGCTAGAAGGGCTTCAATTTCAGGGCCACACTGCAAGCTTTAAGAATGATTAAAATTTCAGCCTGGAGGCGCCTTTCCCGGTACATTTCATGACATGTCGACAAAGAGGCCCCAAGCTTTTCTTCTCGACACCTGCGGGGATCTATAGCTACAGATCAGAAATTGCCATATATGTTGACCATGCAGCACAGCCCAATCACAGCATGCTTTTGTGTGTCCGCGCCACACACCGCATCGAGATATCACTTCGAGAGTCAAACTAGACATGGACCGTCTGCATTGCATTGGTCAGGCTTTAAATCACATGCAGGTTCCGCCCGCATGCCCGGTCACAAAATATGTGCAGGCCTAGGGCCACACATGTGCAGACCCACCACTGCTGCACCGAGTGAAGCCCCCCAGTATTCGAGCTCACTCCCTGCATGGCCACACAAAAGACCCAATGGAATTTGCAGTCACTGTGAACCCATTAAGCTATTATAGCTAGTTTAAATTTGGGTCATTGTGTACACATGCAGTGTACACCATGATGGCTGCACAGGCTAGGTTGCCATCCCACACATTTGACCATATTGTCTGTTGGTGCTAATGCACTCGGCTCCAGAATCACTTCTTGGACTTTGCCTTACCCTTGGCCTTGGCCTTTGCTTTTGGGGCCTCCTTGGTCTTCGGCTCTGCCTAGGTTGCAGAAAACACATAAGGGAACTACTGCTGCAGCAATATTAGGCTTTGGGCTCAATTGGGTGTAGGACCTAGGATGTAAGGGATCGGGATTATGGCTAAATTTATCGATGGCACAACCTTCTTCTTGATCATGTTGGCGGAGTCAGAGTAGTTCTTCATCAGGGTGGCCAACATTTCCATGCGCTTCTGCTGCTCTGCCGGGTCCTCCAAATCATCAGCCTCACAAAGCTTCACAGGGCTGGATTTAGGGTTGGATATTATGGGTGTGGGATCTAGGAGGGTTCAATAATAGGTGTTGGGTTTTAGTCTAATTGTAGGGTCTATTCTTTCAGTGGCTTCGAGGTTACTAGGGCTTAGGAGGGCTTTCAGGTTTCGCAGGGTTTCGGGTTTGGGTTTGGGAGGATTTGGAGTTTGGGTTTTCAGGGGATTAGGGTTTAGGAGGGTTTTCCACGAAACGAAGGGTGTGGGTGTCTTGGGTTTGGGGTTTCGGTTCCCGGGCTTCCCTGGACCCCAAATTGAACGCCTGCAGCTGCTCAACCGCTTCCTTCAAGGAAGCACGGTGGAGCTCGAGTTCGTCGTGATAGCCGTTGCGCAGAGGTGCGGACCTGCGGGACAGAGGTGAGGGTACGGCCGGGGCTGAACTATAGCTATATAGGGCCATAACATATGAGCCAAGTAGCACGTGAGGGGGGTTCTCAGCAAGCTTCGATTGGATATCATCTAGCTCTTTGATCTTGTCTTCCACTTGCTTGGCTTTTGTGCGCACTTGGTTTGCGAATCCACCTTTGCCAGCCTTCCTGAGCTTTTTCAGCTCATCTTGCTCCTTTTGCAAGCTCTCCGCTGACCCAAGAGATCGCAAGCCAGCTGGCACAGGCAATGCAGCATTGGATCCGGAGCTGGATGCTTGAGGAAGCTGTCCATTCCCGAGGCCCAGGGCACATGGCCTTCAGAGCGTGGGTTCATGATCAGGAGGGCTTATTATTATTATCCCCAAGGGTCAGAGAGTTTCGGTTATATATATTGTGGGTGCATGGCTTGGCAACACTACTGCTAAACCTGAACCCCATATATAATTGAACCCTGAACCCTAAACCCTGCAGCCAAAATCCTAAGTGCAACCCAGGGCTGATATCCCCAGTCTTGGGAGGCATTGGAATTAGGGATCGGGGTTTCGGGTTTGGGGGTTCGGAGTAGGTTTAGGGATTAGGTTTTATGGATTGCACTTAATAGGTATCAGGCCAGATGACTTTATTCTAGGCAAGAAACAGGATAGCACGGGTTTGCTCCCCATCCAGATCCATGTCACTGGATAGAGTGGCTTCCGACTTCCGGGCGGAACTCTTGGTGATCTTCGCAGACTCAAACACTCTCACCAGCTCCCAGTCCTAGCAAGTGCAATCCGAGTACACCCCATAACTATCGACGGCTACATTATGCCCAGTAATAGTACATGCACAGTAGAGGTTTAAGGTTTAGGGTTTTAAGGCCATTTTGGAGCTAGTAGTATAGCCACATGAGTCCTCCGAGCCGGGGAGGTCCGGATGCGCCATTATGAAGGGCAACACATCGGGGTCGGGATTCTGCTCGAGGTTTTCTTGAAGGAGTCTCTTTTCATCTCGAATGAGCTTTGCGGTGACCACCCCCTCCTTTTTTTTTAGATCCATATAGCGCATGTAGCACTCAACCCCTTCCACCAGCTGGCCCTTGCTGGTGACTTGCTTGACAATCAGGTTGGACTCCATCCATTTGCCATCACATCTCAAATACTCAATGAACATCTCATCGAGGGACTTGGCACCTGATCTTATAAGGGCCCCTCACACCTGAAGCTTATAAGTACAGACCTACATCTATAAATCCATTATGACCAAGGGGCCCCCGCCGCGCTTGCACTTCGCCATCGCATCGACGACTTCTGGAGGACAGCTCTTGCCTCATTACTAATTATAAATAGTTGTTCGGGTACTGGTTGCTTTGATATCAAATATAGGGCTGGACTAGTAACATATGCTGTCTAGCTTCTTTTGTGGCTCCGATTGAACCTCATGTAGATGTTGTGGGCAATACGCAAGAGGCGTTCCTCTTCCGATTCACCATCCTTGAAGGCTAGAGCAGACTCCTGCAGCAAAAAGCAGGGGCATCATCAGGAAACAGATTTAAAGAAGCAAATAGGGCAAGGTCCTAGGTTGAGGGTTTAGGCCGTAGGGTAACCCATCTCCTGCAGCTGAAAGCTGTCTGGGCGACGCAGAAGAATGTCCTGGATAAGGCCCTTGTCAAGGGCTGCGCCCACCGCACCTTTAATGCCTGATGGCTTCACAAGTGCAAGATCCGTTGGCACATTTGCCGGGCCACCCACACCCTCTGCAGCCTTGATCTCCGAATTGCCCGAAAGGCCACCCACACCCTCTGCAGCCTTGATCTCCGAATTGCACGAAAGGCCACCGGCACCCTCTGCAGCCTTGATATCCGAATTGCACGAAAGGCCACCGGCACCCTCTGCAGCCTTGATCTCAGAATTGCCCAACAGGCCATCGGTAACCCCTGCAGCCTTTGCAGCTCCCTGTGAGGACTCATCGGCAGGCGGCGGCTCCATATTCGCATCCTGCAAGCAGATCTGGGTTTAAGGCTTTGGGGTCGTTTATGTCTTAGAGCTAGTTGTAGGAGTTCAGGGTTGAGGGTCAACAGGGGGTCGGGTTTAAGGTAAGCCTAGAAGTGTGCTTTTATGTAGGTCCTATTAATACACGGACCTACCAACCTGGGGAGCTTCGAATGTGAAAGGGCACACATCTATCATCATAGGCCTCGTTGAGGGTAGTAGCCAACAGCTGGGCATCCAGCTCGGCCATCATCTCTTGTTCCATAGCATCCACTTCCATGGGCTGCTCACCATGCTCGTCAATCCTTGCCAAGAGTGCCGGCTGAGGCTTCAGGTTGTCCCAGGCCTTCAAGATCATTGCAATCGCTTCATTGATCTTGGTACATACCTCGTCTTCCTTTGCCTGTATCTTCTCATAGAGCTCCTGTTCCTTCTTCGTGCACCATGCATCCACGGCCTCCCACAGGTAAATTTAAACCTACCCCTCAACCCTAAACCCCTAAATCTAAACCCGGAGACCACAGCCCGAAACCCGCTTACACCTCGAACCTAAACCTTATTAGCAAGCTACATGCCCTAAATAGTGTATAAGCAAAATCTTCCCTTGAGCCGGGCCTTGAGTTTTTGCGTGTGCACATCATCGGAAATGTCTCCCTTTGCATGTTGCTGGCTTAGGGCAGTTCGTGCTTTCTCAACTTGTCGATGAACAGCTTCTTGTCCCGATTTCACTGAGTCCTCGAGACCCTTGAACTCACGGATTCGACACAGTGCCTCATTGACACTTTCAACAGCCGGGGCCAGGAAGAGCTTGCTCTCGTGGGGCAAGAGAGCCGAACCCCGAAAGCTTTCCCCCGCCATTTCTTCTGCTTCTGCCAAGGCCACATCCCGGCGCTCGGAACTGCAGCTGGGACCAAGAACATGAGCTGCCCATGTCAGCAAGCTAGAAGCCTCGGCCATCTCGGCCGCATCCATACTTTCATCAGCCCCACCCTCAGTGCGCAACCCAAAGTATTTCTCGGCAAGGGCTGCCACCAAGCTCGGTTTGGGTTCATCCTGCGCAGCCTCGAGCAAGTCCTCTCGACTCCATTGCCCCAGGACCATGGTACTCATCGTGTCAGCATGTCGCACACCTGAGTGTACATACTAGACCTGAGACCTCTGAAGCTCCTTCTAATTAAGGGTATCATATTCAAGGACTCCAGTTAGGGCCTTAGGGGTTTGGGTTTTAGGGTTGAGTTAGTGTTTACTTGGATCACTTAGGGTTCGAAGGTTTCAGGGCTAGTAGGTTTATGGTTGGGACCTTGGCTTTAGGATGTATTGGAGGGGTACAGGTTCGGGCCACAACACTATGGTATTCTGGAGTTTCACGGGTTGGGAACCAGGCCTCAAGGCAGGAGCCCCAATAGACACAGAAGGCTTAGGATTCACGATGCAGGGTCCACAGGACTAGATCGATGGTGCTAGCCCAACTATATGATATTCCAGGGTTCGAGGATCACACTTAATTACAGCAGTTCATACCAAGCAAGCTCAGGAACGGGGCTCGGCCGCAGCACTGGTCTCATCATCCGCCTCGACAAGGCACTGAAGGCAACCACGCATCACACCTTAAGGCTTGAAGCCCTGACCTACTAGCTCCGATTCCCCCACCCCCCCTTTCAAACAAATATAAAATTGCTAGCCCACAACCCTAAATTGCCTCATTGAAGAGGGTCTTGGGGCTCTGACCATGCGCTCTGAGCCTTTTCAAGGCGGGAGATCTGATCGGTGTGCTCTGTGGTGTGGTTCTGACCACAACTCTTGCCTTGTCAGGGGTCTCTGTGGGCCTGGCACTCTGCTTGCAAGGTGTACCCTGTGTGCAAGCCAAGTCAACTGACGGCTTGGGTGGATCGACTGGTGCCTGCACCTGTGTACTGTCCACAGCATCGGATGGCTTGGGTGGATCGACTGGTGCCTGCACTTGTGTATCGGATGGCTTGGGTGGATCGACTGGTGCCGGCACTTGTGTATCGGATGGCTTGGGTGCAACGACTGGTGCCTGCACTTGTGTATCGGATGGCTTGGGTGCATCGACTGGTGCCTGCACTTGTGTACTGTCTATAGCATCGGCTGGCTTGGGTGGATCGACTGGTGTCTGCTCTGTACCGGATGGCTTCGGCTTCACAGGTGTCGTAGATGGTGGGGGCATCTCACCTGCGCACGCCTGGGGCATGTCTGCATCACCCTGATCAACAGGCATCTCTGTCTGCGTGGGGGCTGTCTCTACTGCTGGGGGTCCCATGTCTACATCACCCTGCTCATGAGCAGGTGTCTCCACTGCTGGGGGCATCTCTGCATCTGCACTGTCCGTGAGGCTGGCTTGCTTCATGTCGGCATCCACCTGGGTATCTGCTGTTGCAGGGTCAACAGGTGATGCAGTGATGATTGTGTCCACAGCAGGCTGCACAGGCAGGGCTGTAGTGATGTTGTGTCCAGTGGCTGGCTCGACATGCGGCTGCTCTGCCTTCACCTCTTGCTTGGGCATTCGAAGCTTCAGTGCCACTTGTGGCGGTGGAGTCGAACCTGGGATGTGAACACCCACAAAAAAAATGAGCTTAAGGTTTGAATCTTAAATGATCACTTATCCTTATGCAGAGGAGTTGCTCTTTGTGGCCTTGGGTGGCACGGTGGATGCTCCCAGTGCTGGGGGAGGGCTCACAGTAGGCTTCTTGGCAGGAGGGGCCCCGGGCTGTGCATGTAGCTGCGGGGGGGTGGTTTTCGCCGTGAGCTTGCGACGGGCTGTCTGCATATTGGGGATAGGGGCTGCAGGCTTCACATAAGCACTGTCACCGGTGCCCCCAGTTCCAGAACCTGTGACAGGGTTTATCTGTGATCTTGGTTTCCAGATTAAGTTGGTGGTTTAGGGTTTGGGGTTTGGAGCTTATATATACATAGAGTTGGGGCAGATCCTCGAAGCAGGGTAGGCCAAAGGAAAGCCCAAAGTCCAGAAGTAGCAAAAACATAGCAGTGCTACTATGCTTGTACCCGTATATGGTTTCATTATATAAACATAGTCAAAAGATCTCCGGCTTTCTCAAACCATTGATGAGACTTATCTTTGGGGGCATCATAGATCTAGAGGCCATTTTGGAGTCGCTTGGTATTTCGAAGATCGACCTTTACGAATTCCTAGGAGTGGTTTGAAGGGCTTCGGACTTATGGTAGTTATTGTGTTAAGTGAAACAATTGCAATTGCACTTATAAGCACAGGTGCAAGCTTATGGGTTCCAGGGCCCAAATTGAATGCACTGTTCTAGGTCCTAACATTAAATTATATAATAACATATAATATATTATACGTTATTATATAATTTAATGTTAGGACCTAGAACAGTGCATTCAATTATATAGCCTTAAGTCTTAAGGTTTAGGGTGGTTTAGGGCTTCAGGTTTGCGGGTGTGTGGGCCCAAGACCCTGGCAGATAAACCACAACCATCGATCCATATCCCTGTCCTGCCTGAAACAGGAACACCAGCAGCTCGCAGCGCTTTCTGGACCTCCTTCTCCACAAAGTCCTTCCTGGACCCCTGGCACAATTATTGTTTGGCTGGGGTTCAATGCATGTGGCCCTTGGGTTGCGTGCCTGGGTCTGCTGTCCCACAGGGTTCTGAGCAGCCATGGGTCGAGCCACGCAAGAAGAGCTGGCAATAACGCAGAATAACGCCTAATATCGCGTAAGTTTGTCCCAGAGACAACTTTTAACGCAGAATATCGCTGAATATCGGCTGCACGGTGGTAGAGACCTATCCAGAAACCACCAGGAATGGCCCCAATAACGCAGAATAACGCTAAATATCGCGTAAGTTTGTCCCAGAGACAACTTTTAACGCATAATATCGCTGAATATCGCCTATGCTGTGGCACAGATCCACCCCTAGAATCCCGAATATCGCAGAATAACGGCTAATATCGCTCCAGTTGGTCCCAGAGAGCACTTCTAACGCAGAATATCGCCCAATATCGCCCTCTCTCGTTGGCAGCACATACCAGGTGGATACTAGTACTAGCTTCTAGAATTCGTATATATTATGCATACATATATGGTCATACATGACATAGCACAGACTATGTCCAAGCAGTGATGCTGCAGAAGTTTCGACAATCCTCGATCCACACTGGACATGGTACACACTTGCACAACAGCCTCACCATGTGCAAAGGTATTGCGATGTTTTCCTGCAGAGCAGTCTCGGCGTTCGATTGTCAACGAGGCCGGCCGTTGAAGACTGGAGCACTCGTTACAAAGTCGTTCTTGATAACTAGAACTTCGTGAACCCCAGATCTGGACAGCTGCTAAAACACATGTCTCCCTGCAAGTCCTAAGTGCCTATATATGGGGCCTGGTATGTGTCGTCAAACCAATGCAACATTTGCTATGGAATCAAACTAATAGTAAATGGGGGGGGGCTACCGATTGCCCAAGAGCTAGACAGTCCTAAACCATATGTGTATGTATGTATGTATGTATGTATGTATATATATATATATATATATATATATAAGCAGGTACGACTTAGAGGGAATAGTCAGAGCCCTAGATGATCAGCTGCTTATATTACATTATGCATATATATATATATATATATATATATATATATATATATTAGGCAATCTTATTGAACGAAATATATGTCTATACATGTACATATATATATATATACCAGCATAAATCCGTCCTTATGCCAACCCTACTTTCGAGGAAATGTACATAGGAATGTTTGGGTTTCAGGCCTTGCCTACACTGGTTTGTTTCAGCCCCACATCCCACTATCAAAGTAGAATCCAGCACAGCTCATAGGAATCGCAGGGTCAGGCACCCATTGCCCCGATCTCGCCACATCCTGCAGCCTTGCCTGGGCACAGAAGTTTAAAGTGGCACTGGATGGATATATATATATATATATATATGTATATATATATATATATATATCCATCCAGTGCCACTTTAAACTTCTATATGTATGCAATTGCGCACCCTGCAACGGCCAATGACTGCGTGTGGACAGAGACCGGCAGATCTAGAATCACATGGGTTGATGTTTTCTGCTTACAGTTTGGTGTTCAGGGTTTCGGGTTTGGGATTGAGGGTTAGCCCACATGCAGCACCTGGAGGGGCTGTAGGTCTGCCAGCTCGAAAGAGCACTGCAGGGGTGAGGAGATGGCCAAGGCGATCTCATCCAAATCGATCACACGCCCAGACTGCAGCACCTGCTCAAGCGGCTCGGAGGGCGGGAGGGTCGAAACCCCTGAGTCCTTAAATCACCAAAGACTCGAATTGCAGTCCTGTCTTCAAGCCTTAAAGCTATAACTTAATCCCCACAACCTTCCCTAAACTATAAAGCCCTGTAGAAGCAAAACTCTGAAACCCTTATAAAGAAACAAATCTGATCCCCTACCCTCTAGCTATAGGTCCGGAGGTTATAAACAAGAAGGCCTAGAACCTGAAACCAGAAACCCCAGCCTAGAGCAACAGCGAGAAGTCTACATTTAATTTTGAGTTTTTCTCCAACAGTGCTGTAGCAACCTGGTCATGAGATGTCGCCATGAAGTCAGCAAAGCTTCTCGGATACTCTCCGGTTTTCACCAGATCCCTGGACCCAGTCCTGAGCATCAAACCGTGATTCTACATTACCAGCTCCCTGCAAGAAACCTATAGCTTAAGGGCCATCAGTATCCACTGCATGCAAGGGTTGGTGGCAGCTGGTATTAAATTATTTGAACCCTCGCCTTTAGAATAGCCGCACAGAGTCTATAGATTTCCTAGCGACCCTGCAAAAGCCCAGACTGACCCAGACGGGTCTCACAGCCAC
Organism: Symbiodinium sp. CCMP2592; assembly: GCA_905221615.1. NCBI lineage: Eukaryota > Dinophyceae > Suessiales > Symbiodiniaceae > Symbiodinium > Symbiodinium sp. CCMP2592. Next base: position 286,246 of record CAJNDT010000358.1, read on the forward strand.
AGAGCCATCCCGCTTTTTCTTGCGGGTGACTTTCACCAAGCCACGCAGGCGACAGACATTGGCGAGGGATTGCCGCAGAGCCTTGTTGATCCTGGCAGGGGGATTTAATATCTAAAGCACACAGCTACCCCCCTAATTTTATATATTTCAGGGTTTATGGGGGAATATTACTGAACCACAATAGGTACCGGTGTATGATCATGAGTTCTCTGATGTTTATAGGAACCTGATTAAGAAACCCTGGGCCAATAACCCCGAATTAGTGGGACTTAAAAGGAACCCCGAAAAAGGCCAAAGGATTCTTAACCAGGTTCCTACATTAATAATGCATAAGCAAAAAATGAACATCCTTTTGAGCTAGGTGCTTGGGATCCTTTGGAAGCCTTCAAAAATCATGGCTCAGTATGTGCCTCTTGGGATTAGGCTACTCACTCCTCTAGTCTAGATCTGATCAGGCTAGCAAGCTTCAGAGATTATAGAGAGATTTGGAACATAGCTTGTAGTCAATGCAGGATGATGGACACCGTTAGCTATTTGGTCCCCGACCACCTGTTGCCAATGAACTGAAGTTTTGGTATCCAGGGCGCATTTCCCAGGGCCAGCGAGGGCTTGATAGTCCAGTGGCCAAAACACCCCATCCACCATGTGCAATGGCACCCTCTACCACAGAGACTCAAGAGTTCTTGCATGGCCGCCATATAGGGAACAACACTGGATCGTGGCTGTTCCAGAAAAAACCAGATCCTTCTCGCCAAGGCGAGATATATCAAAAGGACAACACGCTCAAAGATGCAGTTTGATCGTACAACGGATGGTTTTGATACATCACCAAGTGGTGCTTCCTTTGAACGCATGTGCACACTGCTCGACATCCAAACAAAATTGGAACAAGGTAATCCGATGTGGAGCAATGCTCCTGGTTTCATTCTCAAGACCAGAACCACGGCCTGCAAAAAGCCCTCAAAACTGCAAAAGTCGTAGCCATTCACTTTCCAGTCATAGCACTCCCTCGGCCGGGGCAGTTTGGGTACAGGTGTGTAGTGTGGGTCTAGAGTATATAGGACAAATACATATACACTACCCATTGCATCATATCCCATATATATATATATATATATACAAATGTATATATATATATATATATATATGGATGGGATATGATGCAATGGGTAGTGTATATGTATTTGTCCTATAGTAATTAATTGGAATAAATTAAGAACTCGATGTTAAAAGCAGACACGTTGCGCAGCATAGCCACGCTCTCCTGACAGTACGAGCATCCTCACCCCCGAGAACCACAATTGCAGACTAATTAGGTTCAGGGCTGATTGGGGTTCCCCGATATCCCAAACCCTGGAACACACTTCAGAGCTCGAACGAAGCAAAACCTATCCCATGCCCTCAATACCCTATGGCAACAAACCAGAGTAGAGAAGGGTCCTAGACGAGAGGGCCCTCGCCCCACAGATGCCAAAAGAAAGTACAAGTAATGTGATCACGTGTTGGGTTTGGTGTTAGCTGTTTTCGACTGTCAGCCAAGGCACTGAAGGCCTTGGCCACGGAGCCGATTCCAGAAAAGAGCTCAACATTCCAGAGCCCCTGAGCTGGCACAAATGTGTTCCCTATAGCCTCAAGTGACTATCTAGACTTGCATGCAAGTGTCATATGTGGCAGTGCTTGCCGGTGTCATCGCAGCTGCATAGTCGATGAAGTGAATGCTGCAGAGTTCGATACAAGTCATGTTGAAACTGCTGTCTCATGCATGACTCTCGATATTGTGCCACCAAGCCACAAGATCGCCGGGAGGCCAAGGCGCAGCAAGAAGGCCACTTGCCGTTTGGAGAGGCCCAGGGGGCTGATGGGTTGCTGTTCCATAGCCCAGTCTGAGCCTTGCCCAGTCAGGTTCGGATTAGTGTGAGGCTCCAAACGAAATCACTTGAAAGATCTCCAGGCTTAGGGATTAGGGTTTGGAGTCCATGATATATAGAGATCTAGACTTAGAGGAAACCCGCTTGGATAAGGCCATGTACATAAACTTAGTTCGATCTTGCACTTCGAGACATGCACATTGCAGGGAATGGGTAATCGGAACAGCACTGATTTCACCACAGCATGGAACAATGCAATCACACATCTCATAATTTGGGCTGGCTCTGTCGGCATGTCCCACTAGCTCCCTAGATCTTAATTCACAGCGTAGCGCTGTGCACAAAGTAACCAGCATGTGTAATCGCACACGCTGGTTGGAACTAGGCTCACACAGGGCCTGTGTGTAGCTAGGACTCGAGTACAGCTGATACACGTGCAAATCTAGTTGGTGTCACACTGTATGGCTGCATTGCACTAGTACTAGTAGAAGCTTCAGGTCCCCAGTGGCATTTGGAAAAGTTCACTCCTCATGACTCAAGGCATCTGCACTGTTGGGCAGCGGATTCGTCGTTGTTGCAGTCAGCCAGGCCTGGCGGAGATGGATGGATCGGAGACGAGAATTGGCTGCTGGTGGAGATGACACAACTTGGCTGATGATCAAGACCCCAAAAACAGTAGGCCCTGGGGTTGGGGTTTTGAGTTCAACTCTAGGGTCGAGGGTTAGGGCTTAGATTCAGGGCTCTCTCGGTTTTGGGGTTCGCCGCTCAGGGTTCGGGTTTTAGGGGTTTCGGATTTAGGGTTCAGGGTTCGGGTTTAGGGATCATGGGGATAGGGTTCGAATTTAGGGTTGAGGGTTTTGGGCTTAGTTGTATCAGGGTTCAGGTTTCCAGGTTTAGGGTTCAGTGTTTGCGGTTAATTGGATGAATAGTCAAGGGCTCTGGGTCCCTAAAGGTCCATGTGCCCACATATAGTATAGACTAGGGGCCCAATAAGTATACATAGGGAATATTCTTATAGCCAGATAGTTTGGGCACATGGACCCTTAGGGGGGGTGCTAGTTTATAATAGCGGGTATGGGGTTTGTAATTATACTAGCACAGCCCAGGTTATGCCGCGCCCACCTGCACCTGCTCACGCTGGCTGATCTGCTTCCAGCCAGCCAAGATCTGGGCGAGGTCCCACCTGGCAGATGCAATGGTACAGGGTATGGGGTGCTTAGGGGTTTAGGGCTTATAGTGGGGATTACATGTTTCGGGTTCAAGCAGAACCCACTAGGCCTTGAATTGGAACACCCGAAGAAAGACTGTTTCAAACTGAAACATGCAGCATAAACACCCCTCTTGCCCAAAACCGCAACACTAATAACCTGGCCGCCAGTTTTCGGGTGAGGGTCGAGGGTTGTAGGGTGAGCATACCACTCCCCCAACCAAGCACTTAGGGTTGTGCATAGGGGCTTAGGGCTTAGGGTTCAGGACGATCTTTATTCGACTATACCATTTGCTGCCCTGGCACACATCATGGAGGTCTCCGCGAGACCATGCCAACGTCGAGCCTTTCTTGTTGTCAACCTTGGATATGGTAATAGGGCTGGACTCTGATTTGTAATTACACATACATACATCCAGGGAAGTATTTTAAACGTATCCAGATTAAAGGATTAGGTGCATTGACACCAGGACATCTTCTAATGGCAAACTGGACATAGAAGGACTGCTTGTTGAGCTCGACTGTGATTCCCTTCGCACCCACGGCCGCGGAGGCACCCTGCGGGCACTTCACCACGAAGCTCCTGAGCTGCAAAATGAAATGATTAAGCCATAAACCTAAACCCACCTAGTAACACGACATTCTCTGAACTTTGCACAGAAGTGCACAATGGGCTGTGAATTGACCTCTCTCTCTCTATATATATATATATATATATATATATATATATAGAGGTCAATTCACAGCCCATTGTGCACTTCTGTGCATATATAAGCCAGGGGGTCCTAATTGAATTATAAGTACGCACCAGATCTAGAGAGAGCAGGCAAGAAACAGACGCGTCAAAGCATGGGCTCGAATGTCACCGGAGGGGGGTGCACAATCTGGAATACCAGCACTTGCAAGAAGAAGCTTCTCTGCACCTGCCTGGGCTTTGGCTTGTTCCTTGCCACGTTTAGCTGACTTGATACTCTGAGCTGGTGGTGGGTGCTCCTCAGTGTGCTCAGGAGGTGCAGTGTGCTCATCAGGTGCAGTGTGCTCAGGAGGCGCAGTGTGCTCAGGAGGTGCAGTGTGCTCAGGAGGTGCAGTGTGCTGAGGAGGTGCAGTGTGCTCAGGAGGTGCAGCTGGGGCTTGATTGGAGGCGTGTGCAACCTTTTGCTTCTTTGCCGCTGCACCCTTGCCACCCTTCTCGAGCCTTTTCTTTGCTTGCTCCTGACACGGGTAGATCTAGAAGAGTCCTACACCCACACAGCGCACGCACACACACACACACACACACACACACACACACACACACACACACACACACACACACACACACACACACACACACACACACACACACACACACACACACACACACACACACACACACACACACACACACACACACACACACACACACACACACACACACACACACACACACACACACACACACACACACACACACACACACACACACACACACACACACACACACACACACACACACACACACACACACACACACACACACACACACACACACACACACACACACACACACACACACACACACACACACACACACACACGACTTCTTAAACGACATGTCCTGGCGAACTTCCTGTCTCAAATGTGCCTGCTCTTGTCGCAATGCCTCTGCTGTGAGTGGAGTACCCTGCATCTTCGGCATTTCCAGAATCACTGGGAAGTTGAATGGTAGATTGCCCTCCGGGAGAAGTGGTGTTCGGTCCTAGTGAGATTGCAACCACTCCGGATCCCTAATTCGGTAACCCTAGCAGTGTTAACCACAGTCCTTCAAGGACCCATTGGATGTGCGCTGCGAAGCTTCATCTCTGTGCACCTCGGCATATGGTCTAGTAATTCTGATTTGGGCGGGGCATTTACTACAGTGAGCTGGGGGAAAACGATCAGGGAAGAGGTACACAGTCTAGGATCTGTACAACAATGCCAATGTGCTGCAGTGCTTGGGTCCAAGGCCTTGGGTGGTGTAGGATTTGAAGCCATCGTCTGCTCCATCGGGGCCTCAATAATGCAAATCTACATGTTGTATTATATGTGAGGGGAATCGAAACGAGTATAAGCCGGGATCACCACATCCAAAACCTGCGCTAGTGCAGGCACCGGATCCACAGGCTGATCTGCTGCGGCCTCCATGTGCCATGTACTGTTTGAAGCACAAACAATATCCCACAAAACATGAACAGTGCAACGAAGCTGGGGTTACCACATTCAACACCTGCCCGAGTGCAGGCACCGGATCCATAGGCTGATCTGCTGTGGCCTCCACATGCCAATTCATGTACTGTTTGAAGCTACCAAGCAAAACCTGAAGAGTGCAACGAAGCTGGGGTTACCACATCCAAGGCCCCGGTGGCCATCGAAACCACAGGATGCTCCACGGCCTGTTCAGAGGGTGGAAATACTGGTGTTGCTAGCATGACTGGGAGTGATATCCAAGACCCTTGCTGGCACAGGCAGCAAATCCATAGGCACGCTTTCTGTGGCCTGGAGATTGATATGTCTAGATATGAAGGTGTCCATATATTAGACTCGACACAGCCAGTGAGCTGGGATGCTTGCATTCAAGTCCCCAGTCGGTGCGGGAATCCAATGCACTGGCTGCTCCATTGTGACCTTCATTCGAAATCCATGTTTCAAGGAGGGGAGGAAAGTACAGACATCCAAGACCCCTGCCGGTGTGGGCACTGAATCCACAGGCTCAACTGCAGTGGCCTTGGTTTGTAAATCTGTGCCCTGTTTAGCTACCGCATGCAATCGACAGCAGCATGGATGTGCTGGGATTGCCACACCCAGGGCCTCAGTCGGTGTAGGAATCGAACTCACAGGCAGCTCCATCGTGGCCTCGATTCAGGATGTATTTATATGCCGGGGTCAGGGATCCGGAGTAGGGGCTTGTTAGCAAAGTGCGCTGGGAAGCTCACGTCGAAGGGTACAGGCGTTGAACCCATAGGCCGATCTGCTGTGGCCTCGATGCATACTAGTGTACTGTCTGCTGCTACTTATCAATACAAAACCGAATTCAATGTGCTGAGATTGCCACATCCAAGGCCCCCGTCGGTGCAGGAATCGCACATGCAGTTGGCTCCATCATGGCCTCGTGTCGAAACCCAGAGTTTGGGGGACGGGGGGATTAATGCTGCTAGACAGTGAGCTGGGAAGGTCACTTCCATGGCCCCTGTGCACATGCAGTGTGCAGGAATCGAAACCATAGGCTGATCTGCTGGGGCCTCGATGTCAAGTTTAAATCAGAAGCTTAAGACGATAACCCTAGCTAGACTAGACAGTGCAAAATAATCAACTGGGATTGCCACATCCATTGCCGAAGTCGGTGCAGGAATCGAAGATTGCTCTATCGTGGCCTTGACTAGAAATCCCACTGTTTGCAGCAGGGTCCGAATATATGTTGCTAGAGAATAGTGAGCTGAGGAGGTCACTGTCGAGGCCCGAGTTGGCGTAGGAATCGACATTATGACCTCAACGGGAAGGGACTTCGAAACTAGCTATGGCACCTTATTATATGGCTGGGAATGTGACTTGCGCGTGAACGGGCTCGGTTGGCACTGGCTCACCTGTTGAGTCCTGAGCATGGACAAAGGGCCAGGGGCATTCTAAAATAAAAGCTGGGTTCATAGGCAGGGTTGATGGTGCTAGACAGTTGCAACACCCAGCCACATGCCAACCAAAGCCCCGAACCGAACACCCCAATTCCTTCCCCATACCAAGAATTCCGATAATTCCTTTTATAAACCTAAAACACCACTCACACCCCTTATATAAGTAAGCCCTAGATCCACAACCTATTTATACCCGTATCCGGATCCCCTAACACTCCCAACACCTTGACCCTAAACCCCAATTGGCAGCCATGCCTCTGAACACTCTCCACTGGCACGAGGATCTTCCTCGTGAACTTCCGGCTGAGGATTCGCAGCCTCGGCAGTATAAGGACTTAAGGCCTGCAGGTATTCATTATTGGTTTCAAGATGTTGAGGCGAGTCACATGGTCCAAATTGCACGCAAGAAGCCCATCCTGAATCCAAGTTTTGGGGCTGAGTCGAGTGTGCATGCAATTCAACATACAATTCGAACTCGGAGCCAGCAGTGTCCTCGAGGGGCACCACACGGATGCTCCCAGCAGATGGGGCCTGCGCATGTGCAATTTCGACAAGGGTGCAGCATGATCGGGACCGGTATCCGACATGTCACTCTAGAGATTCCAGCAGTCATTGCCCTCCACAGCCGAACCCAAACCCAGAAACCCTAGACCCTCTGCACCTGAAACCCTAAAGCACACCCCAATAAGCCCTGAAGCCTTTAAGCCGATAATAAAGACCCCCAACCCTCCCCCCAAAGCTGCCTCCAGGCAGCCAGGCACCGGCAGAGGGGCCTCAAGCACTAGTGGTGTTACTAATGTGCCTATGTTAAACCTCTGTCCTTTAATATGTATGCAGGCATGTAGCTTCAATATCACCACCCACATCAGAATCCGAATCAACCTGTCCGGGGCAGAGCGGGAAGCAGGGGCGGGTTTAGGGCTTTCAGGGTCGAGGGTTTAAGGTCGTTTTAGGGTTGAGGGCTGAGGGTTAAATAATTGGCTGGGATTAAGTATTTGGGGATTTGGGTTGGCCTATGAACTTCAGCACCTCCAAAACAGCACCATGTGCTGCAGCTGGAGATCCGCCGGGGCTTGAGAGAACCTCACGATAAGACCCATCCACTCATCCACTGTTATATTATATCCGCCCGGCCTCCAGGTCGAAGTCGATCTCGCAAGTATCTTCCTGACCAGCGCTAGCCGACTAGACTTACAAGAGCGATATGCCGGTACCAGCCCCCCTTAATTCAGCCTGATCATCTTCCCCAGCACCACTGAGAACTTCCAGATCCTGGTTTCAGTCTACTGGAAACTGCAGTTTTTTTTACCCCTAATCACATATCTGCTCTCAGCAACACTTGCCTGATCTCCGGACATTTCAGACATAGAGCCGGCCTGTCCAATGCAATACAAGTCAGCTCCACTACGGAATGAAACCTCAAGCCCCGCTCTATTGCATCATAGACGGTGTCATGCCTCAGAACAGCTACCAATCGAGCTCGAACTCCCTCGCCGGGTCGGAACACATTGTCCGTTGATACGGAAGTACATTGCTTTCAGCACCGCGATCTCAGCGGTCCTGCAGCAGAGAACATGCATGCATGCATATAT